>VZRX01014374.1:0-68978 GCA_013398075.1 Notiomystis cincta
CCAACTGCCTGATCAATTCAGGGATGGCCAAAAAGAAAAGCCTATTGTTAAGGGCATAGTCTAAATGGCAGGCATCAATCACCTCTCCCGAGTATGCGTTATGCAGCTCTTCACTCATCTTTGTTTTCAAAAGTGATTTACTGAAAGTAAATTCTATTCCACTTAGTGATAATCCAAGTATTTTATGGCAAAAAGACCTCCAAATCAGAAAGTGTATGTGTTCCTGAAGAGAAAGACAACTGTTAAGTTCAGTATAAAAGATTTGGATACATAATTAAGAGAGATTAGACATCAAGGTTTAGGAAATGAAAATCAGCTGTTTTCTACTAAATTCCCACACTGAGAGGTTATGACATGTTTTCTCCCACAGTAAAATACATGTGAGTCTTCTAATTTAGTTGGCTACCTGAGCAATAGTGCCTAGTAATTTCTTTGCTAAATGTCTACCAATATTCAGGTCACCTGCAAACAAATTTGTTTTGTTTCTTTTTTGGGGGCACCAGAAAGTTCCATGTCATTGTTGTTTATTTCTGTAGTTTGATCACACAAAGAAAATACCTAAAATATATTGACATTGCTGGTGCTTTCTGCTACTTTACAGATACGGTAAAGTTTATTATTAAACATAAACACAAACTCCAAACATCTTAAAAGAAACTTTCAAATAAAAAGTAATCAGAATATAAAAGTCCTATCAGTTTATTAGGTAGCTACTGATTAAAGCAGTGACTGCAAGTCAAATATTATTTTTTAATAAAAAAGGTACTTCAGACTAGATCTCCTTGTGTCTTATTCAAATTCAACATGCAACTATAAGAAAGAAAACAGCCATCCGTGATTGTTTCATCACAGATCACAAAAGAATTCATGTTTATTTTTGACTTAAAAATATTATTGGAGAGTTTTCCTCTGACAAGGCTGATTTAGATAGTAAACAATGGTCTGCATTCATTATTGTAGAAAAACATCCATGATATCTAAGTTAAAAATCCAACAAATCACTTTCTAAAATTGCTTATGCAGCATCTGAGAGTAATATGAGGCTACAGACCTGCAGTTTTACTATTGGTATGTTTCAGGTCTTTCTTAGAAATGCAAACTCAAAATATCCTAACACACGTGCATTTTTTTCCCCAAAGAGTAATGGTTCTAGGCATGCTTTGATTAATGATTCTATGGATAATAACAAAGACACGATAAAAATAGGTGCTAAAGAAAGCCACTACTTTAGAAAGATTACAAAAAGTTATATCAAATTGAAAATTATGTTGTGTAATGACAACAGAAACTGGTTTTGCCTGTGTGGCAAAGCACTACTCCCATTTTCATATAAACACACTTTTAGATGCAGGAGCTCCAGCACTCTAATCTGCTCAACTCACAGTGGACTTCTAAATAAATTTCAGAAAAAGGGACATAATTCTCATACTGAATTCCTCAAAAACTCTATGAAATGGACAGGACAAAATAACAATAATGTTAACAATAATATGTGTCCTGCTCATCACCAAAGTAACTGAATGAACACATGATCCAAAATTCAATGAGTGTTACTAAATGCAAAACAAGCCAGGCAGGTGAAAAAAAAACAAACAGCAAACTGGGAAGACGACCTCAAGAAAAAGGCCAACTCATCAGTCATTCACAAATAAATAAAAAAGACTATGCTCACTAGGGAGCTGTATCGAAGTAGTAAACAAAAGGTTAGAATTTGAAAAACATGGAATAGAATGAAAAGCAGAGAAAAAAATATAGTGCAAATTATTCAGAATATTATAGGAAGTAATAATTACTTCCCTTCAAACAAAACCTCAGTGTTGAAAAGAGTTCAGAGAGAGTGAAACAGTGAAATGGGCTAAGGATTTTGAAAAAATGCCTGAGGAACTAAAAAGCTGTGATAGAATCTTTCAAAATGATGATGAATAAAAATTATTATATTGGAAGTACATGAAATAATAAATGGTATATGTGAAAATAGATTGGGAGCTTCTGTCCTTCCTTTTGCAAAAAACAGCAAGGCAGGCAATAAAATTAGAAAAAAAATTAAAATAGAAAATATTTAGTCATGAATGCATAGTTAATGCATGGAACTCATCAAATAATATTCAAATAAAGACATTCAAATGACTGAATAATCATTAGACTATTATTGAAAACATATTCAATCATTAATTTTATTATACAATAAAACCAAAAGTCAATTCTTTACAATGTTGGAGAGTTAGGAATGTGAGATACCCTGTGCTTCACAGTTTCAGTCCATTTGCAACTAGAAGAAATTTTTAGATAATTCTGAATTTCAGCAGAGGGGTTGCCCTTTCTTTCCACTGGCTGAACCAGAACTCAGAATATAACGGGTCCGGTCTGGTCCTCCTTTGATCTAGTATAACAATTTCAGTATTTAGCAGTTGTGGTACAGAAGCAGTGCTACAGCATAGATGAGGAGTTAGACAAAGAAATTATGCTTCAGGGAAGCTAATATCAAATCTTTGCTTTTCATGTGTTTGTCAAGGTATTTAGAGAAAAAAAAATCTGACCTTCTGATGAGTCATACCAACTCTAGGTTGTTGTCATCTAGATCTGTGTGCCAAAGTTTTATTAAGAATATAGTAGAATGAAAAAGTTCCCATGTAGGACAAAGAGGGCCAAAAGGGCTAGACAGGCCCTTCAAAGCATGACAACCTCTTCAAAGTCAAGCAAGCACGACAGAAGGACAGCAAAAATCCATGTTTTCCATGGAGGTTACGGAATCTTGATACTGGGAAATTTTTAAAGAACTCAGTTTGGCACAGCTCTGAGCTACCTGATCCCAGTTGTTCCTGCGTGGAGGTTTGGACCAAATAAACTTTAGAGGTCACTTCCAATCATAAAGTATAATTTACTTCTATAATAGCCCAGTATGAGTATCTTATCTCAGCCTGTGCTTCAGCACTCTCAGAGTAAAAGAATCTTTTTTAGCGCTTATCTCCCCATAGAATAGAGTTGCCTCCTAATTTGCTGCCACTCTGCCAGTATACTAAATATCACTTTTTCCTTAGCCATAGCATTATGGGTAATATACCAAATTCTAAGTCAAACTTTCAACCATTTCTTCCTAAAGATTACCAAGAATTTCGAACATTTAAAAAATATTCTTCAAAACTTAACTAGCATGCATGTTTAAGAAAACATCTTGTTTCAGTAGTTTCTAATTGCTAAATCACCTCGTAGTAGTGACTAGCAGGCACCTACTATACTGGTATTTTGGAACAAAAATTATGTTCTGCACTAAAATGCCAGGCAAAGATATTCTATTTACTTAAGTATTTTCATAAGCATTGACGACATGCTATTTCTACATCTAAGAAAATACAATATGTGCTTCATCATTATGGTACAAGTTCTAATATTTAAGCTGAAGATCATATATTTCTAATACATAAAAGATATGTTCAAAATAATACAAATACAGAGAGACAAAATTACTGCAGGACTTCGAACAATGTAGAGGATGTAGAGGAGAGTTAAAAGCTATTCACAGGCTCATGAAGCTTCTGCTTTTTCAAAGAAATAAAGCAGCATAGAAACATAAAGCAGTGTTTTGGATTTTGCCTTATTTGTTGATCTTGCTAAAGGAAGCTCTCCAGAAGCACTAGAGATTATAAGTACTGAACTTGAAAATTTTTGTCTCTGCTTGAAACTTACATCCTTCTGAAGTATTGGGATGAGTAGGAGATTGAAAAATAGGTTCCATGGAAATGTGGTGGAAGGAAGAAAATCAGTGAGAGATATTATCAAAGTACAAACTGAAGCTGAGCCCTGCTGTTGGAGGGCTTCTGTTAGACATGCTGTGAAGTAGATGGTAACTGTAAGAAGATATACCAGAAGCTCTAAAGGTTTAAATGATAAATTTAATAATAATTTATTTGTATCAAAGCTACTGACAACAATTTATCTTAAAGTAAATACAGCTATGAAATTTCTGCCTCTCCTACTGTAGAGTGCATCCTATCGTGTAAGCAAATACTGAGAGCAACAGAACAGAACATGGCAGATCTGACAGCACTCAAACGGATAAAATGGATCATAAAATTAATGGATACATGTATAAATATGATTTACAAAGCATCTTAAAAGCCATATAGGAGGCATCTACTGCAAGAACAAGGATGGTTCTGTGTTTGTACTGATATTTTTAGAAACCTTCAATAAAATGGTGCATACTTGTGAAACCTTACTTTAATATGTCTAGAGTGAAGAGCTCCAAAGAGACAGGGGTGTGATTCTGAGGCTAATTCTGAATGGAAGTCTAACTTATTCCATGTCAGAAAGGTCTATGTTAGTGCCTCACTTAGGGGAAGCATGGTTTTGAAACAGATCTCCCTACCATCCTCACTAATAACATAAAGTGGTCTTGGAGCACTTGAATTGGATTCCATTCAGATAAAGCTAAATCAAAAGATGGGCTCCAAGGGCTGATATAGCCTATTCCAACTGCCAATGGGCACTCAAAGCATGAAATCAAAGCACAGATACCCAGACATAAATCTCCCATAACCCATATGGTATGGATGCAGAAGTATCTCTGTTTTACAGATCTGCTTCTATTGCACCTTACTGTTCGCTAAGGTGATGATAGCTTGACTGTGTCCTAGGGAAAGTTTCCTCTTACTCCACTGTCTACAGAAGATGCTTCCAAAGGATATTTAGCACAGTTAGGTGTCTGAAATTGCAGACAGAGCACCAAATCCATCAAAAGATTCTCATGGAGACTAAAAAGCAACAGGGTAACAAGGGAAGTCCTTTAATATAGTAGCAGCTTGTTGAAGTACAGTAATGAGGGACAGAACTAAGCATTCAGTTTCTGTAATGCAGAGAAGTTACTAACATGACTCCAAAGGGTTATGTGCTGGCCCATGTTGTTCACTATATTTAAAAAATAACTAGAAAAGGGTGATAGCATGATAGATTGAATTCATTATCGGTAAAGGCAGAGTAATACATATGAGCGAAAACAATAAACCTAATTATACAAATCTGAGAGTACTACTCAGGAAAGACATCTCAAAGACCCTGCAGACAGTTACCTGAAAATGTAGGAACAGCAACAGTAAGAAAGGCAAATAAAATGGTTGCAATTATTAGTAAACATTAAGCAATGGTCATAAAGCTTCATTACATCAGCTGAGAAATTCAACATGCTTTGTTGTTGTAAAATTTTGTACTCGGGTGACTTTAAAGAGGGTGTAAAAGAAATTGAGAAGATAAAGAAAAGGACAGCATGGATTACTCAAGGTACAGAACATTTTTTCATAGTGGGAAAAAACTAAGTAGGCTAGAACAAAACGTAGACAAAACGATGACTGAACAGCATAGATCAGAACCATGAACAGTAGAGGTGTGAATCGATAACAATACTTCAACTTTCTTTTTCATAATACAAGGGAAAAATAAACAATAAGTAACAAATTTAAGACCAAAGGAAGAATGTTGTTGTTTTTTTTTTTTTTTTTTTTTCATAAAATGAAAAAGGTTTTTTTTTTCATAAAATGCACAAGGAAATTGCAGAGTTTATTGACAAAATAGATTGTGGAGATCAATTAATAAATACAATTAAGAGGATTAGGTAAGGCCCATCCAGTCTTCCTAAATGCAAAAATTTTTATTCAGCAACCCAGTTAGGAAGCTGTTAAGCTACTGAGAGTTGGAAACTGGAAGGGTATACTAGAGAATACAGATGAAATATTTACTTTTTTGATTATACTTTCCCCAACTGTTGCATCCCAATAGCCTTTGACTGAACATAATAGGGTCTTGTTCTTATGAATAATAAGGTATTTAAAATTTTCTTGGGCTCTGAATTGAAAGGAGAATATGATCACTGAAATTTTGGAACTGCTTTGGATAACAATTCTGAACCTATATTTTTAATATTCACTGAATTCAAGTGTAATCTTTTTTGTTCTCATTCAGGACTGGGATTATGCTTATTAAAAATGAATAGGAGCCTTTTTATCAACTTCAGTAAAAGGCCTGAAATTCAGTTTGAAGTGACATGTATAATTGTCAGTCAAATATATGAACTGAATGTGAAAAAATAAAAAGAGAAGGTCAATTCTTTCTCCATATTAGTTAGTAGTAGAAATAAAACAGCTATTACCCCTGCAACTAGGCAAATGACATCTATTTACATCTCAAAGTACCTTTAAAGATACAATACCAAATAGTGATTGTAGAATCAGACTACCAAGGAAACTTACTTACCTTTCCCCCCCCTAACAGAAAACACAAGCATCATTTCATTGCTATGCACTCTAAAACTAATCACAAAATGGAGGAAAAATACTAGAGAAGAAATTACAGAAAAAATAATGGAGAAATTAATGCTGTTGGAATACTGAATTTACTGCAAAATTCATTAACAGTATTATTTAATACATGGGTTTTTTAATTTCCAGAAGAAAGCCTGTCAGAATTATCTCAAAGGTAGATGTAAGACTGGAAACTCTTTTAGCCATTACAAATACCTCCACTTTAAAATAAATAAAGCCTATTTTGTAAGAATGGTAAGACTTCTGAAAAAACAATGCAACACTGCTTAAGGGAAAAATTTAGGTATGCAACAAAAATCTCTCTCACTTGATAATGAACTATTACATTTTCACATACTGCAATATGAAGCAAGTATTGTTTTACACAGCTATGTTTATCACAGAAAGGCATTACAAGCATCCTTACAATGCTCAGTCTCATTTCAAGAGGGGGTTTTTTTTGCATTGCTAACTTTCATTCTCATGAAGAGGAGGCAGTGATGGATTCTTCTGTTTCTGCAGGCCACTACTTTTTAAAATCCAGTCTTCTGTGAGATATTTACTCCTTGACTATTACAAATCTCATTAAAAGCATTCTGGTCTCCTCAGTTTCCACTAAAAACCACACATTTTAGAAAGAATTATATAGACATTATAAAATGAATTGTGTACACGTGATTTTAAAGTGTCTCTATTTAAGCCTTCTTTTAGAATAGTATCATTCTCTATGTTATCATCATCATTATAATGCCAATTACCTTAATCTATTGGTTTAATGTCTGAATACACTATCAGACTTGTACTATAAACTTTTTCCAAGTTGCATGGAAAGTGTTTTGTGGCTACTTCTGGAAAATTATTATTTTAAAAGTGAAATGCATAGGTATTTTCCTGGTAGAGGTCTGCTTTCTCCTTCTCATTCACCAGTCAATAAGACCCATTTCCAGTTAAAAAGTTTATTTTCATGGCAAGATCTTCTCAGAAGTTTCAAGAAGAGATATTGAATAGGATGGAGAAAAAAACCCCACAACCACAATATGATATTAACTATAAAAGCAGGTTTGTGATTTAAAAGTATTTAATTAAAATGTTCTTAGCAAAATGATACACAATTCTGGGTTTGATTGTAATGTATTACTTTAGCTTCTAGACTATATAGAAGTAATTACTAAGGTAGTATTTACTGTCATGTGACAGCTCTAGGTAATTACTAAAATATTTTAAAACTATCTTAAAGATGTTAATTAAGCCATACCTGTGTGCTTTTACATGGCAGTATTGCTTCTTACAACCGATTTGGCACATCTTGGTGACACATATCTCAATTAAAATGTATAAATACAAAATGATAATAAAATTCAAACAATCATAAACATTACCTGTAAAACTTCTAGCAGAACTAAGATTTTTTTTTCAGTACTCATGTTTAGATTGCATTTCTACTAATTCCTGAGATGGTACTAAATATCAGAACCCAAAGGAATGCTCGCTGTAAAATATTCTTACTGGAGCTGCTGTAGGTTACTCAGCAATCAGTCTGTATCAGTTCCAGCTGGGTCCTCTTTCAGGAGCAAGAAATCAGTTATTGGCCTTTCTTATTTCCCTTCTTTCAAACTCTTCAGAAAGGAACACTGGTGTTCCATAGTCATAATGCAGACACTATACATGAAGTCCGAAACAGAGAGGTTGACAAAAACTTATACGTAATTGCAAATACTTCAGTTGTTTCTGTTTGAAGATTGCAACTGTGTTTGCTCTATAAAACATCCACAGAATATGTCATTAAAAACTTTCAAATAGCTTCTTGCAACACTACTATGTAAAAGAGAAACGAAGTCCTTTTTAGCAATAGGATATGGATTTAGCTGTTTTGATTATTCCATACACTAAATTGATAGTTTATGGTATTCCAAACACATTTTGTTGCAAATTACTACAAATTAATGGAACATAGATCAAGCTTGAATACTAAAAAGATTACCAAATAATCACATATCAAAGTACTTGGAGAACTTAGCTTTTCTTCTTGATTCCTGCCCTAACTCAAATTTTTGTAGACATCTATATTTATATGTGATAGGCTGCTAAATTATATAAAAATTCATAATTCCATAATAAAAATTAATATTAGTAAGTGAAATTCCATTTTGTAGTTCTCACCTCTCCAGTAAAACATAGCCTTTCCCATTTTCACTTTGTCTAGCTCAGTGATAAGTATTTTCTAAAACAAAAGTTGGGGAAAATCAGGGGGTTTAAATTTTATTTTTTTAATTTAGGCTGTAGTGAATGAGTCTGAGCTTGCAATCAAATGCAACATTTTTATACCAGAAACAGTTACTGAAATCTGTCAGTCCTGCAATCTTCTGGAAATTGTCATTTATAATGTAGATATAGTCAGCAAAAAAAATCAATGTAAATTTTGATCCAATTCTGAATACACCCTGATATTTGTGCAATTTTGAAAAATTTACACTAGCAACATCAGGAATCATGATATGATCTTACTCTGCAACCACCATACTAATATTTTATTTATTAAATTCGTTTCAAGAATATTGCTAAAGAGCCTCTAAATCTGCAGATGTAGTTGGAGCAGAATGATTTTTGCATACCATATAGACCACTGGGTAAAGCTGGAAATCATTAAAATTCCTCCTTCTCGATAAATCTACAGAATAAAACTACTGACAATAATTCCAAATATCTGCCTTGTTTTAGCTTGTGTCATAAAGGCAAAACACACTTATGGCTACAGGTATCTTTCCATGTTACAAACAAAGGTCAAACTTCTGGAGAAGAATTGTCCTGATAATTTACTTATAATTATTTATATATATATATATATATATACACACACAATAAATATAGAAATGCTGAGTACCTCAAATGAATAAACAAAAAAACTAAAGAAATAAAACAAGATAAAAAATACTTCTAGTCTAAAACCTTTTTGTTTTACACTCCTACTGTCAAGCAAAATAAACTGAAGAACTGAATAAATACAGTGAAAATAAGAAGTAAAGGTATCTTTTAGTACACCTTTGAGATAATCATACTTATGGAAACATATACAGAATAATTTATTACTTATCAGAATTTGTTATCTCCAGGAATTACAATTTTGACATATAATTCTTCCGCAAGCCTTTCAAGTGACTGCTGCCATACAGTTTTGAAGATAATTCCAGATTTTCACTACTGACCCAATTTCTGGTCGCAATTTATAACCATGCATTTATTCTGAGTAGCCATATTTCGGTCTCAAATTTTTTTTGCCTCAGCTAAATACACCACTCTCCTCAAATCTCTCTCTCTCTACAACTGATATTTTATCCTTCTACTCATTCTTGGAGTTCTCTACACTTGTTTAAATTAATCTTTCTTGAACATAGGTGACTAGAACTACAGAATAATAAAATTACATCTTTTCAATGCCATGCACAAAGTTACATTTCTTGTCTCTACTAAATTCTACTAATGCATAGCAAAATTGCATAGATTTCCGTTATACCAGTATCCCATAACTATCTTCCACTCAACTGACACTGTCAGACTTTTTAAGAAACGTTTTATATAAGATAAGCACAAACTCCCACCAAGATCACAGAAAAAGAAATCCTCAAGAATCAAGTGATTCACCATGAGTAACTTTTACTATTAGTCTCTGTAACTTTTCGGCATTAAATTTAATCAATTTCTTACATTCTGGCTGAGAAACTTGTCTAATTTTTATTATCTAAGGTTTTTTGCATTAGCAATACCTTCCAACTTTGTAATACCTCTACTCTCACTTCGACTTGCAAATACATCAAGAAAAAGGAAACAAAAGCATAAGATGCCCCGGCAAAACCAAAAAAGGTGGCATTGTTATTAGACTTAAATGAAGAGTAAAAATAATGCAATTTCAACAGTGAGAAAATGATGAAGTAAATGGTTGGCAACATCAAACATGTAGTTCATAATTCATTCATTACCTGCAGAACATTTTTCATATGCTGCTTTACATGATATATGAATAATACTCGCTAACTTACAGAGATATTAGGGTCCCTTATTCCTCGTACCCTAAATGTCACTGAGACAGGCAGATAGCAAACTGACACTGCCCCTGATTCATACATAATTCTGTCACTAACGACCACAGCATACTGTTCTAATCTCCGCATGTTTTTCACGCTACTTTTACAATTAAGTGACTCCCGTTCCAAAAATGAAATATGCCAGCTGATTCTTTTGGGAATAAGTTGTCAGAGATGAATGAGACCAGATATGTTTCCTATATCCCAAAAGTTTCTGATGAGCAGAATAAATTAAATAAGAGTGCCTACCTAAAGTAATCTGTAGATTTTTTTGTGTCTGGAGTCTAGTTCATACCTGAAGTAACTTCATATAGCAGAATATGGCTCACTTTTGTGTTATAGTAAAAACACAATAATACAGTAATAACTGTTAAAACAAATAAAATCAGATATCTTTATGCTTACTTCAAGTAACATCTTATGTAAGCTTTTTTGCTAAATTCATTTATTGATAGGATAAAGAACTATTGAGCTTGCCCTACTACAGCTCAGTGAAAAAATATTACACTAAGAAAATAAAGGTCTTACAGGTGATATGTAAATCACCTGTAAGAAATGAATGCCAATTAAAGCTCTATACTGCACCATACCACTATGAACTTTATAAATGTTTCTTACTTTAAACAAATTCTAATTAATAGACTAGAAATGCAAATACACTAGTCTTAGTTTTATTATCATCTCTCCAATTGTAATATCCCTTATGACTACTGATAGCTTCAAAAAAAGTAATGATCTTCTATAAACTATTTTTTCATATATGTTTTTATAATAAATTTCACAATCTATTGAGGTTAGAAAATATTTTAATCCATTTGAATATAGCTACGGCTATATAACAGCAGAAAACCCTTATTCCTACCTGCCTCAATTGTTGGACTTTTTGATGTAGGAATTCTTTCTTCCTGTCTTGGTGAAGATATCCTGTCAGTGAAGGACAGAGATTCCTTTCACAGAGAGAAAAGTTTTAAATACTCCTTTTACTCCTATTCCTGTATTTTTCTCAAAATAAGAAGTAATGATTTGAAGATGCACAGAAGCAGGGACAAAAGTAACTGGTCTCACCAGCGGGTAAATTCACAGATGAGGTTACTGTATGTGCATCACATACAGAGCTTTTTGTAAGCATTTCAAGTTAAAATCATGGCCATATTCAAGTAAGTTCCTCATTTATATTACATCAAATGAGAAACTGCAGCTCGGCAAAGCGATTACTTCCACTTTTTGTTAGATAAATACAGTGCATGAGACTGAGCTATCAATCGGGTTATCTCATTAAGTTTAAGACATCCAGGTGTTTGGCATATAACCTAGAAGGCTTTACTTTGATGGATTACTGCAAAATCAAAGGAAAAGATTAAACAAAGGCTTTCCATACGAAAGCACAAGTATTTAAGACACATTAGATGCAATCAAAGGAGGTAAAAAGCTTTTGAGACACTCCCTGAACAATTTTGTTTATGGAGGGACCTGAAGTAAAAGGACTAAATACAACCAAGGCCTGCACAAACATAATTTCAAAAGATGATTAAAACAATCTAGCTGCGTGACACACTTGATGAGGTCTCACTTCCTCTCTCTCTCCATCTCCATGTTTGAATTTGCACTATCTGTCTGTCCTGCTTGCTCTGGTCTTGTCTTATCCCTTGCTGAGCAATTCAGCTCACCAAACCAACAGAACACTATCCACTGTTGGTTTAGTGAGCAACACTGTCTCAGGTCTAACTGAGCAGTTGGACTTACCCAAGGGAGACTGCAGGAGTCAGAAGGGACAAATTATCATTTTGGCAGCAGCCAAAATTTTCTTAGTTCAATCATTACATGAATTGCTATGGATCATGCTTTCTCCAGAGAAGTCTACAAATCTAGGCATGGTTGAAAGTAGTTGTTCCATGAACCTTAATTGGAGGCTTGTGCACAGCTGGATCATACATAATTAATAATATGACAGAATCCCTACCAGACTACTTAAAGGGCACACCAAAAAGTTCCTGTTAATTGCCACCAAGACCTCCACACAGCCAAATCACACAATTATAATCACGTGTTTTAAGACAATTGATAATGAAAGATGTACAGCAACTTGGGCTATGCATCATTTTGTGTCATAAAGGTGACAGAAGAATCTATGTTTTACTATTAGTAAACTGTAAGATCATGTGAAACAACTACCAACACAACCCTTAGCCTAACACTGAGATCTCATAAAATACCAGTGCTTAAAACTGTCCAGCCAAAACCTGATATATCCAGTAAAAATCTGATCCTGTGCATCAAATTCAACAAAATTTTTGGCAACAATGATATATTTTATATACTGAAATACCCTTGTAGTAAGAAAAGGGCCTTTGGAAAAAGTGTCTAAATGACAGAAGAAGAGCCAATAAAACTAGAGAAGACATATATACAAACATCAGTGGTCCAAAACAATTGCTATTTACTTTATGGTTTGTGTTTTTTCACATGGTAGCTCAATAAAAGGAATTTATTCTATAGGTTTTCTGAATATGTAATACTTTCATACTTAAAACATGTCTATGTTAACACAAGGTTTTACTGAAATCGCATAGACAGGTAATCTCTTCACACCAACTGAATCTACAAGAAAAGAATAGCTCCTCAAATGTTCCCTGGAGTACTGAAACCATGCTATTATATTCAGTATAGTACTTATTTATGGGCAAATTAATCTAAGGATTTTATACTCTGAAAATCTTGGCTCATGTAACAAAATGTCTGAAATAAAATTTGGAATGAATATTAACACACAAAGAAAAACTGTCCTGCCCTCATTCATTGCCAAAAGATTAGCCTTCATTTGACTTCATGTATATGCTGCTAATATTTCTTCATTAAAAAAATAAGGAAATAAAAAATTTATAAATTTTTAGTCATTTATTTACATTAGCCTGAGTACAATTTTATAAAGGCAGATTTAAAATCTGCAATCTTTGGAGGCAAGGTCAAAATTCCTATTTACTTCCATAAAATTAAGTTTGGGAATGAGGTCAATAATAATAAGACAACTTAAAGAAACTTCATTGCTTTTCTCAGCATAGATAATGGCATTGCTAGCAAGGCAAACAATTGTGTGTTTATTTTTCTAACATTCCATCTACTTGCCTGAAAAACAGGTTGCAACACAAAAGGAAAGTCAGAATATTTTGAAACAGTTGCATTTTATCCAATGAAAATATGAGCGAAAAGGATGCATTCTTACTCTTTAGACTAAATCCATTAAAAAAATGCTAAAGAGAACTGAGCATGCCGATCATCTGGAGAATTCAAAACTTAAAGTGATTAATTAGACCTTATTTTGTCTGGAGCAGATTTACCAAGGTTTTTTCAACTTAGCCTCATTGTTTGTAATTACCAAAATCACACCTCCATTGGCTGGTCTGCCTGCTTCATGCATGAACAGCAATCTGATTGAGCACTCTTGTTAGGATTCCATTCGTCATTGTAATTAGCCATAATCATAGCCTTCCTGGGTGCATGAGAATGTGCAAACGACCGATTCACAACCCCAACCTATTTGAATATGAATCTTCTCAGTGAGTAGCAATAAAATAGTGGAAACAAAGCAGCTTCTCTAGGGAATTTTGTAAAGCATCCCTGTCTCTGATTCTCCCCCCTTAAAAATGTTCCCTTTTTAGTATTTGAATTCTGTTTGCTAAAACAAGGCTTGCTTAATGAAGACAATGGCTTATTATTTCTTTAAGTGGCACAGCAGGGCCCAAGTATTACAGGCCCAGCTCTTTCAGCCCTTGCCAAGGACACAGGGAACAAAGGGGCAGGCAGTAACGCCAGGCAAATAGACCTCTCCGCACACTGCACTTCGGGAGCACTTTCCCCAGAGCAGGACCCAGGTCTCGCCTATTCTGGAACTCAAAGACGGGGGTCTTTTTCTCAGCATTCCCGTAACTGGTTCGCTAGGCGCCCAGCCCCGGGGCGGGGGCGGCACGGCCGCCGCAGTCGCATTCCCAGCGAGCCCCCTGATGGTGACAGCGCGGCTGCTGCTCCCAGCCGGCCCCGAGCCTGCGGCGCGCAGCCCGAGCAGGCGCGGAGCACAGCCAAGGCTGCTCGCTGCCAAAGCGCACTTGGGTGGGAAAACAGGAATTTTGACGACCGCAGCTCTGGCACGATGATCTAGTTAACTTTTTAACATATTCAGCCATATTTCAGTAAGAAGTCTCAGAGGCACACTAACTGTCGAATAACAAGAATTATTACTAAAGTTGTCACATACCTCTGGCCTGGGAAGAAATTCCGACTTGTATGATCCCAAACCATTCCTTCTTGTATAATGATTATGGATTGATTTTTTTTTCAATTGAGGAAATAATAACATGTAAATAGATCCTGGGATAGCATACATGACTGCAGTTTTGTCAATATTTAATTTTGAAATTATACTACTCTTATGCAATGTTACACTAGTTTTTCTTGCTACTATTTTTTATTTTCAGAGCCTTCAATTTAATAGAGCAGCTATACAATGGTATTTTATTCATGCAAATATTTTATTCAACTAGCGCTATTAGTAAAAATACTATTCATAATAATAAACTATAGATTAGTAAAAATATTATTCATAATAATAAACTATAGATTAACTAAAGATTTAAGAGGAAAGTCCCTTCAAATGATCATAAAACTAATTTCACAATATTAAACTTAATTTCAATGGAATATAAGACAAAATAGTTAGTACATATAGGAATGTACATATGTAGGAGCAATGGCAGGTCCAAGTGTTTCACAGAGTCTTGAGTCAGCAATTGTTAGTTTTTACAATTAACATACCAGTTTTTCTCCTTAATCAGTCTAACACCTTCATGAAAAAAACCAAGAAGCTCAGGATTTATTGTAACTAATAAACGGGATAATTACTAGATCACAAATAATTTTGTAGATTGATCTTCACTGATTTAGAAACCTTCCTAAACGTGGGGGTGGGAGGGCCGACATTTGTACTATTTCTGGGAAAACAACTACTTTCAGTACAGAGCTATGCTTTCTGGGTGACTGGTGAAATCTACAGTCACATCCTTCTGAAGAAATTGCTGCATGGAAGACATGCAAAATTAAATCCTGCCAAATGTTGCTCTGCCATGCCTGCTCAGAAAATAGTTCCATAGCAACCATTTCCCTGTCAACCCTTACAGTCCATGCTGAAGAAGCTTTCCCAGATGCTGCAAAAACAGTATTGTTGCAAATAGGATAGAATATACTTTAAAAGTAACAATATTCAGTAAGCTGCAACATAAAGGCATCTAGTACCATGGAAGTTTTTGTCCTCTCAGGCTTCCCCATTACTTCAGAATAAACAGAAATCAGGGAAACAAATAGGACAAATGTAAAGTTTTGTGATGGTAGTTGGTCTCTCCTGTTTCCATCCCTTTTTCATCCCTTCGGGTACATCTTGGTGTGATGCTGCAAACACTCTGTATGGGTATTTGTATTCTGATGTCATCACTGGAAACCTAAGGAGATTGCAGGATCATCTCTTGCCTTTGGTAAAGAACCGTGCTGAATAAACCCCTTATCTTAATATGCAAAACATTTAACAATTCAGACAGGCGGTTCAGAGAAGTGTTGCTACTTTCTCTAGGTTCATTTTGCTGATCAGTTAAAGGAAACAAGTTTCTGATACTTCTACAGTATGTCTCTTCATTTACTCTTTTGTAAAGGAAATAGGTGAAAGAGATTCTTCTCAGTTCAATGAGACTTATGTCACTCATTACTATTTAATTTAGATTTCAGGACTTTATCCTCCATATCTGACTGATGTTTTGTCAAATCACTAGAGAAATAACTCTTTAAATTCTTTATATCAGTATATGTAAGAACATACTCCAAAAACTAAAGGGTGGTAAGTGGAAGAAAATCTTTTAGCTCATTGTGTAATACATAAATTGTTAAATTATAGTAATATGGAATAAGATATAAAGCACTGATGAATGATCATTTTTATTGTAATGTTTTCTATATAGATTTTTCACTGCAATATTCCAACAAAATATTTTAACCATTTTCTGCATCAAAAGTCATCAAAATATGAAGAATAAATAATTGCACCTCTCCCATGCAATCTATATAAAAAGTGTGTAGGGTGAGATTTGCATATTCCATTCAAACAGTAACAATTAAACAAAAAAATCTTGGCACTGTTTGTGAACACTGTGGAAAAGAGTATCTTAAACTTAAGCCTCTTTCTGTGAAGTTAAAGAATTCTTCCTTTTTATGCCTTATGCTTAACTTTGCTCAGAAAGATAAGATACTTGTTATGAGTTAAATGACCAATCCTCTTCTCAGCAAATTTTGAAATTCTGCTGCAATGGATGGCAGCTTGTTAATATATCTCAATATATTTTTTCTTTATGTGTATGATAGATTCACTTTTACTCTATTGCTTTATTTCCCACCACTGTGTGGCAACTGAACATTTGTGCAATTTAATGTTTCAGTTGCTATTAAAAGCTTTTCTATAAAGTTTATTAACAAAGACTAAGGTAAAATTAAATTTAGATAACTTCATTATTCTGTAATGTTTCTTATATAAGTCCAGCCAACTGAAAGCATGCAGTCTTGTCTGAAAAACAGAATAGAGATGATATTCTGAGCTAGCTATAAAACACTTATTTTTATATAATTCTCTACATTTTAATACATTTTTATAGATGTATTTTTATATATAAGTATATATATTTACATAAATATTTATATATATGATTAATTATCTGACTCTCTTCTCAGCTGCAATTATTCCAGACAAACTGTTCAAACCATGGATTTCATGGAATTATATTTCTGACCCATACTTTTGAGTAGCCCTCTGGTTGCATAAGCACAATACTGTACTGTTGCACTCTGTGTTCCATAAAAATGAAATTTTGTACTGATGTTATTTTTTGTCATATACTATAATCAGACTGTAAGTAGCTGATTTTCCTTGGGGTCTCCATATAGCAACACACTTCACTGACCTCTGAATACAAGGAATAGTGATTAATCTTAGATCAGTGTCAAAATGAGTTGGAGTTAGAGCAGAATACTTGATTTTAAGTTGGCCACCTTCAGCATGATTCAAGACAGAAACCATGTACATAACATATTTCCATTTCTTATTAAAATGTAAGCAATTGGGAATAACTAGTCATAAACAGATGTACTGGTTCTTGATTCTGTTGAAATAAAAAGGCCAAACATTCCTACTGTTATCATCAGAATAAGATTAGGCTTCAAAATATTAAAAGCCATGAATAATAGCTGCATACTGAAAGGTATTTTATTAAATACATATTGATGCATAAGGTTTCACAGCTCTATGAAAAGTTTAAGATATAACAAATAGTCTTTTAATAGAGATGGAAAAATTTAATTTTGAGTTTTGATTTTTTTCTTATTGAGAGGTAGGAAGGTTTTACTTTTTTCCCCTCAAATAAGATAACCTTGTATTCATCTCTGCAGAAATATTTTTTCTTAAAAATTTATCTATCAAATTCAGGATTCTACAATGAACTTACAAATACTTAAATATGGCATTACAGAACAAACTTGTTTCACTTTTATTCTAGAGGACTTTCAGTTTGTTTCTGCACTGCACAGAGTGGGATAGAAAATATTATGTATTTATCTTTAGGACTGCAAAAATACAGGCAGGCAGATAAATACTGTAGTCAAAAATTACAGGACAGTTCTGAAGTTGCATCACTGAGTACTTGCTACATTTGCTACACAATCTAAAATGTGATTCTTTTGTTTTTTACAAAGATGTCAAAGCTTTTAGCTATAGAATCAACCTTCCTCTTCTCAACAGGGATGATTTACACATTCTATAGAAAGGTCCTATCAGAGAAGATATATGTTACAAATTTATTAGCAGTTTGGTGTCTACAAAACCTTTGGTTCTTTAGCTAAAGTGGCTGAAAGATGTGTTCTTGCTAAGAAAGAGAACTTCAGGAAAAGAAAGAATAATTGAAAGAGGGCTCTGGATGTCCACTTTCTGATTCTTGGAAAAAAAGAGAACATTCAAGGCCATAGAGTATTGTGCTTTAAAAATTTTGTATGTCTACTCCTTGTTTTCCAGGGACCATACTTCAGAGACCTGGATTTGATTTGTAGAATTGACAAGTAGAAGAATAAAGAGGGTTTGTTTTGGTTCAATTTCTGTCTGGAAACTACATTTTCTGTGTTTTCAACTGAAATATTTGTTTCATTTTACTGAATAATATATTTTGATTCCAGGCAATTTCAAAGATTTTAAGAACACTTTCTAAATTAGAGCCCTTATAAAAATTTTGTAAGTCAGAAGGAGCTGAACAGAAAAAAATAAATAAAATTAAGTAATCTGAAGAGTCAGGTCTTAGAATAAAATTACCAGCATCTAATTAATCACTAAATTATTAAAATAATTATTAGGATTAGGTTACAGTTAGAAATCTAATACAAGGCTCCCTCTGTGACCTTTCTCTTTATTTGCAAGACAAATTTAATAGCATAAACTGTATAAAATAAACTGATGAACATTTTTGAGGTGATCTAACACGAGGCCACTATAAAAAAGCACAGATTATAAAGATATAAACCAAAACACTCTTCATACAAAGTTCCTAGAGACCACTGATGAGGTATTTTATCTTTTAAAATTGTACACATGCATAAAATGGATTTAAGATATCTTCCCTCCTTCCTTCCCTCTGCTTCCTCATCTACTGCCAGGGCTCACACTCCCTACAGTTGCACAAGTACAAACATCTCTGTGGCTGCTGTCAGGTGACTGTGATGACCTAAATACAAATAAAACTAAGAGGAAAAAACCCCACCAAACCAAACCAAAACCAAACCCACCACAAATGCATTTTTTACTGATTTTAAGATCTACCATTATAGCGATCTGATTAACAGAATGAAACCTAAGTGCAACTGGGGGAGCAATTGAACTGTGGCACAGGACATGAACAAACAGATGGAACTTCTTTAATCTGGTTCTGATGCAACAGCAAGTGTTCATGTAGTTCTATTCCAAGTGAACTATCCATCCTGAATATTAGATCAAATCAGATCCTAAGGGGAAAATATATGATTGTGTAGTTAAAGAGCATAATAATGAATCAAAGTGTAGGTTTTGATTGGAATGTATGACATTTCCTAGTTTGTTAAAAGGGCAAATGAAAATGTAAGATTTATGAGGCATCATACTAGCATGAAGAATATTGACTGGCAGCAAAAGAACATGTAATCCAAAACTATGACTGTTTCAACATTAATAAGGATATGCTGTTTGTCACCCTCCTTGGGAATGAATAGAACAGTATCCAAACACAGAAATTTTCCCACAAATGCAGTGGTATCATCAGAACATACAGATTCCAAAATCCTGAATACCACCATTACTTATCCTAGTTTTTCTAGTCCAGTAACTCCATTTGAGCATTTTAAAAAACACTAGTTATTCTTGCAAATAACACTACACAAAAGTAAAAGGAGCCAAAATGAGCTTTAATAATTATGCTCAGGTATCCTTCTTAAAGGGCATTTGGATTTATATTCCTTACTCTGGTCTTGCCTTAGTAGAGAAACAAACTGCAAACGAAGGAGTATAGGCAGATCCAAGGGCCTGGAAGGATTTTTGAATCTCTAATGTCAGATATTATCTGTCTCTACAATACTCCATCTTTAAGGCTTTCCAGACATTTCTACAGTTGTGTAATTTCTACAGTTTATGCTTGAAACTTATCTTCACACTGAACATTTTTTATTACCAAAATAATCCAAATGTTAATAGGAGGAAAGAATATAGATATATTTAAGCACTCGGAGACAGTAAAACAGCAAACAAACAAATGAAGAAATGGGGCTTCAAAGAATCATTGTTTCTTTAACTACAAAATTACTTACTGCCTTTCTGATATTACTGGTGCATGAACATGTGTGCACACCCACACCAGACCTTGGAGAAGATATTTTTGTAGCAACACTTAAGTCGCTACTGACTTTCCTAGAACATGTGGATTTTATATTTCCATTTTACATCCCCCCCAGAACATGAAAGGCAAAGCTCATCATTAAGAATGATGAGTAAATGTATACTAGAGCTTAAATTTCAAGGAATCTTTAGAAATGTGAAGGAACATTGTGATGTTCAGCAAGAAGTGTAAAGCCCTGCAGCTGGGATAGAACAACCCCTTATGGTGATCGCCACATTGTAGAGCAGCCGGTAGTGCTCCTGTCACAAGGAAAGCAAATTGTGTCCTGAGTTGCATTAAAAAGAATGTGGCCAGCAGATACTGGAAAAAATACTGTCCTTTAATAAGAAATGGTGAGGCTATATGTAGAATACAATGTCCTGTTTCCTCATCACACCTTAAGAAATACATTTAGAAGCTGGAAAGATGTTCCAGTTGATAGTTACCAAAATAGCTGTCAGACAAATTAATTACTAGTCCATATATTGCCTCTAGGTTCTGATATTCAATAGCTTGGCAGGAGATTTGTGAGGTATTAAATACTTTTTTCCTCATTAGTTTTTTTAAGTTAAAGAGAAAACAGATAAACCGGTCTACTTCAGTCACTTTTAGAACCTGATTCTACATGACAGGTACTGTTAAAAGTCTTCTAGTCATTTGAATCACATGAAATTTAGAAGCCAAAGCACTTTGTACATTGTCAATAGACTCATCATACTAATTTTAAACAGTTCTGGCTTTCCTGCCTGAAAAAGGGATATTCCTCAGTAAGCTACATCAATATCAAAGCCTTCAAGAAGAATTAAACTGACACAAGTTTAGAGAGCTTTTAGTGTGTTGACTATAGGATCTAAAGGTGAAGGTGTTTCTACATTTATCATTTAGTTATGATAAACTGAATGTGAACATAAATCTCAGAACATCTTATGAATGCAGTTGTAAATTTACCTAGTATGGCTAGAGAGTGATAGCAAGTATGTACTGAAAAAGATACATGTATGTATAAATACTGCACATGGTAAAGATGTGGTTTCAAATTCAAAGAATGTTAAGAATATAATAGAAAAAATTGTCTATTAACACATTTGAAGTTGTACAATTATTTTTGTGCCTCACTTTCTTTGTCAGTAAAACATCTATGTTACAGAAGCGCAGGGAAGTTTTATTCATTAAGCAGCAGTATGTTATGCCATTTTCAAAAGAATGGTAATGCAGAAATACAAAATGATAGGATCATCCATCTAATTTCATAGAATCACAGAGTAATTTTCTTTGGAAGAGACCTCTGGAGATCATTTCATTCAAGTCCCTGCCCCAAACATGGATAACTATTTTTCTATTATCCAGCTGAATTTTTCTTTATTGTGCTGCAACAGAATTTCGCTTTCTGTTGTTCACCACTGAAAAGTGTCTGGCTCTGTCTCCTCTGTAACACCCCTTTAGGCGTTGGAAGACTGCAATTAGATCTCAGTTAGCTTTCTCTTGCCTAGACTAACCCAACCAATATAATAAACAGAAGACTCTGAAAGAAACTCACAAACTAAACAAGATGGTGGGAGTTTGAAAGGACTGCAGAGCATTCATGCAGTGATTAATAGTAACAACTGGCCTAAAGACCTGATGACCAGGAAAAACAAATAACCTTCCAGAAATTATAGAATAATAGTTATTACATCCCTAGTTGGCAACAACATTGAAACTTAAAAAAACCCCAAACAAACAAAAAACAACAAACAAACAGACAAACAAACAAACAAAACCCCCAGAAAACCCAAAAAGCTATGAACACTAGATAGGATATAGATATAACACTTTTTGCTAAGGAGGAATGACTTGTTTGAACTTATTTAAATTCTTGAAATACCAATAAAGTTGTAGGCAACTGGGGAAATATGTGATTTTATAAGCTGCACCTTAACTAGAAGGTATTTCCTTAGGAGGTCTTGAAAATGGCTTTGTCATGGTTCTCCATAAAAATGTAGCATTTACTGGACAATAGCTTAAACATGTCTATGAGAAAAAAAATTCACACCCATTTAAAGTTATAAATAAATAAGAGTAAAAAGTAAATACAATTAGAACAAAATATTTGACCCACTAAATCTTTCATTTAAATAGATTGACTTAATTGGGAATTTGCAAACAAAGAACTTAACTATTTAACAAGGTCACCAAGTATTTTTAAGTATTCTGAAACAAATATTCACCACATGTGACTCAGGTACTATGTATTGCTGAGCAACTGTAAATAATTCCACGCAGCTACACACTATTTCTTGGTAGGTCCTAGGTAGGCCATGGAAGTTTCTACTGGTTTAGTGAAAGTTTCTATGTATGGTATGATATGGAAGACCTGCATCAAATAATTTTTATATAAGATCAGATCAGACATAACTACTTTTAAAAACCCATTTGGAAATAAAAGGCAGTAGTTTTTGTCTAGATAATATCTTAGAGGCTTATCCTGTTATACCCCCAGTTTCATAACCTGCAGGTGAGAATGTGGATATAAGCAAAGACATTTCTTAGCTAATATGAAAATATTGTTTTAAGGATAAAAACCTAAAGAAACCATTCTAATGTGCGTGTGCACATTATCCCTTACTCTGTGTAAGGATGGAATAGTTTTGACTTCCTTACAGAAATAACAGCAGTATAAAAGGCTGCCACTTTATAATGAAATATACATGGGTACAGAATTAATTATTAAAGCAGAGAAAACATGCTTCACTCTTAGAGAGAATTCACTTTTACATTCTAAGGCTTATCAGCAAACCTCTTTGATAAAATAAAAAATTAAGAGGAACAGCACAATTCTAGCAGTCCCAATGTGTATTTGCTACCTTTAAATTTTCATCAAATAACCCAATGCTAACCAGTAACTGGAATTTTGAACTGCAGCTAGTGCAAATCTAAAAATTAAGTCACTTCTTGAAATATATTCTTGAAAGATTATTCTAACTTAATAGCCATTAGATTAGATGATACCACCGCATTAAGTTATGTTTAAAAAAACTTAGATTAATAGTCTAGGATTATAGGAATGCATAAAAAAAGAGAAACAATTACCTGGGGAAAAGGTATGAGGCTGAAGCTCCTGCTCTCCATGATTGTTATTACTGATGGTTAGTAGTTTTATCTCACTAATGCATCAGGAAGTGGTCAGGCAGTGGACTGGACTATCATGGTATTTCACTTCCAACTGAAATATTCTATTCTATTCTATTCTATTCTATTCTATTCTATTCTATTCTATTCTATTCTATTCTATTCTATTCTATTCTATTCTATTCTATTCTATTCTATGTGAGCATTTGAAATCAACTTCATGCAATGTCAGTCAGATGGTCTAAATCACCTTCTGAGGTGGTCAATCCATATATCTTTGACTTTCCATGCCCTTGAGAACAAACTATTGTTCTAATTAGCTGCAACTCTGTATGTACGAACACGTAAACATAACCTTGTTCTCTGTTATCATGAATGTTTGGAGACAAGAGATCACCGATGGTCTGATGTCAGGAGCTATGCAAACAGGAAGCTGTATCCACTTCATCTTTCCACACTTGTTACACATAAGCTTAAGGACTTCTATTGTAGGTGGACTGCATTTTATGAACTTTTTTTATTATCTCACAGAAATAATAGATCAAGTTTATCACAGCTGATGATAAATACACTGCAAATAATATGCTATGCATTTCCAACTTAATTAGCGAAGGATTTTTTTTTGAGTAAGTTCAAAGAAGATCAAGGTTTGTCCTTGTCAGATAAACTTTATCTAATTTTTTTTTCTCATTTTGGGAAAAGTTTGTAGTATCATGACTGTCGACGCTTTTGAGAGAAAATTTTTTCCTCCTAAGAAATGCTAATAGTCGGTACTTATGGAGAACAATAGAAGTGTCTAAGCCTAGAAAGCACGTGAGTGCAGCACCTCCCTGTCTGGGGGTTTCTCGGGAAGGGGCAGAGACACCGCGGGGAGTGGAGCTGGGAGGAGCTGGGACACAGCCCGGTCCCGCTCGCTGGCTCAGCCTTCCGGAGCCCCGCCCTCGCCCTGCTGCTGCTGCTCTTGGCTTTTGGAGGAGGACTCATGGAGCTGTGACTGGGGGAAGGGAGCTCGCTTCTTGCCACCGCGGTCCAGCCCAGCCTGTTTCTCCTGCCGCAGCCGCTGAGGTTCGTGCCCTGTTAATACCTCACTGAGAGAGGAACTCTTTTCACCTGGGGACCCCGAGATTCTGAACCTGTTTCTCCCGGCTCTAACTGGACCGCATGGGTGCCGCTGCCCTGGCCCCACCGCTTCTTCGGCACCGCTCCAGGTTCCAGCTGCAACAGNAACAATGACTCTGGCTATATGCTTCTTATAGTTCATCAAAAAAGTATAGGACAAATTCAGTGATATTACTGAAGAGTTTTAGACAGCTTATTTTCCAAACTTCTTCAGAAAAGCATCAAAGCATATAAGGAATGAAAAACAGTAAAGCAGAAAGTAGATATAAAATACAAATCTAATTCTAGAAAATAAAAATGCAGCTTTCCTCCTCTCTAGCTTAAGATAGAAATTTCCAGCTAAATTAGAAAATTGGCAACTATTATTTCAGCTCAAAATGAATCAACCCCTGAGAGCTGTATGACAGCAACAATTTTAAACAGGGAAGTTTATTATAACTCTAAAGGAGTAAAGTAGTCTTAATAATGATGGACTACAAATTTCCAAACAAATATATACTATGCCCTTTTGTATCAATTTACAATTGCTTGTGGTTCCACCCAAACTGCTGCACAGGAACAGAAGGTTAGATTTTGGAACAGACATAGAAAGGACTGAAGTTTTCACCTGATTAATACGTGGCTTGGTTTTTGTTGGTTTTTGGTTTTGTGGTGTTGGTTTTTTTTTTTTTTTTATTTTTAGCAAGCATTAGAACTGATCTGTAAACATATTAAGCAAAAAAATCATATTAAGCTAAGATCATGCATTTTGTCTTTCACACTGTGGAAGCACCAGGTAAGCAACAACTCAAAGGACACTTAAAATCACTTGAGTTCAAATGCAAAATTAACACTCTAGCTCAAGCTTTGTTAAAAGGAATGTTTCTGCCTCAGATATGGGCTTTATCCCAGGCCCCTGTCCACCACTCTAGGAATAATAAGAGCAGCAAGGTTAGAATGATGTTATTAAATGGTGAGGAAAAGTAGGGGTCTCCCCTTTGAGCTGGCCTTTTTAAGAGCCTGAAAAAACAAGATAAGAAGCACAGAATGGGAACATCACTTAAGAGTACAGACTCATAGATATTTATGATTCTGAAGTGCACCACCATGGACTTCTGACCCTAGTAGAATTTGTTTGGCTGTGAAGAGAACAGAGTAATATTGACTGTGTTACTTTTTGACAGCAGAGCTGTACTTCAGTGCACATAGTCTTCGTTATGAGACAAAATCCATTACATTGCAATAGAACTCATATTTCTGAGGAGATCTGTATTCAGACTGAGGTTTCGATTACACTGGAAGCAACACCCTTTTTTAGTCTCATTATAGCCTGAGAATGTATTCATCTGACTATTTGTATCTCTTTAAAGACCGTCATTTGTAATTTTCATTTGTCTATCTTTTTGTAATAGTTCTTTAAATAAAGCATGGATTTAACTGTGCTTGTGAATATAGTATTAATTTGAAAACAATGCATGAGATTTAAATTAATTATTTTTAAGTCTAACATGCCAGTTACGTTATTGAGGGGTTTAACTCTGATATCCTAAATATAGAATTCTACCAGGTCCTACAGCTATTTAATTAGGGAGACAATGTAGCTTTAAAACCAAAGTCAGACACATTTTTTTGCGTGATATTGAAGGAAGCCATAGTAGAGCATACTAGCAACCCACAGATTCTGTCACTTAGTACAACTGCAGTATTTATAATTCCACACAATTGTCTGTTTCCTAAGCATTAATGTGCAAGCTGAAAGCCAAGAGGAACTATCTCATTTAAATATTTAAGATATCTTATTTTTGTTCTGTTAAACCACCACATGGTACTACTACTGTTAAAAACTTTGCAATGCTATTTGAAATGTAAATATAGACTCAGTCTTCTTTTTTTTTTTAATAAAACATGTTATTCAATCACCTTAATAGAGATTTTATCAGACACTTTTAAATGAGATGAATTTTTAAGATCTTTAATGTCTCAAGCATGCAAAAATATTAATTTTAAATTAGAGCTTTGTAAGTTACATCATTATGATTGAAAACAAACAAATGGAGATAGGTACACCTCACACCAATGCTACATAGTGCAAGCAAAAGTTTTGCTTCAGTGGATTTAATCACAAAGCATTAAGTGCATGCTAAAATATTTGGAGGAACAGATCTCCTTCATGCCAAATTTATATTTCATCAACCAAGTTGTCAACAACTTTTAAAGGATGAGGGAATTCAGGGAAAGAAAAAAAAATCTAAAATTCAGGTCTTGTTGTTTTAGAAAGTCTTCATCAATCTTAATCTAAATTATTTCTGTCCAAGGACACATTTCATAAGAAAATATGTAAAAGGCATTCTTTACTTAAACCAGATCCTGCGGAGTTATCCTTGTGAATAACTTCCCATGAAGACAAACCCTTCACAGTTCAGCAAGAGGAGACACAGATGAAAAAAACAAGATGGAAGAAAGGAAAAGGACAATAAAACAAGTATTACTAGCAAAGAGATACTATTCTTTTGCAAAATAGCAATGTGAGGAATGAGAGCAATGCTTAGGCCAAATCAGAACTCAGTAGCATAGTAGATGTGAACATGAATTTGATGCGAAACATTCATCAAGGCTAGTGATGAAAAAACGATACTGTAATGATGATGAATTAATTTATGCTTTGAAAGTAGTATAGGAAATGAAATGGAACTGAGGGAGATAAATTTGCCTCCTGCACATGCCTAATATATAGTGGACAACAAAAATGAAGCAATGAAAAATTAACAAAATATATAGTGTTTGTCACAAAACTGAGAACAGGCATCCAGAAAAAATCATTTCCAAAGTAGAGACATTCATTGAATATGGTTTTAGAATATATGTTTCCAGTGCCAGTGAACTTCTCTCTGTAAATTTATAGACATACAGTATGAAGTTTTCTTAAATGCCTCACATTCTCCTTTACACATCTTATGATTTTATAAGATGTATTATAACTGTTTATATCTTCAACACTCTTACAATAAAATAAGGTATTTACAATTTGTATTTGCCATAGTTTCTTAGCTCAACATTTTCATCATCTTTAGTCAGTCAATACAATATAACAATACCCAGTACTTATGCTGGGTGTTGACTTTTATTTATACAAAACAAATAATTGATAATGATGATCTAGTTAATCTGCACTGCTCTGCTTTTCTTCACTGAATTTTATGTTGTTCAGAAAGCACACTTGTCTCTGTGAGCTAGGTCACGATATCCATGGCTACACAAAATCAGATGATTGTGGAAAGCTACAAAGCCATTTATTTCCTAACAGATGCTACACATACCTCAAGAAGCAAGAAGTTTGTAATTGTAGAGGATGACTCTTCCTGCTGTTCATGTGAACTTTTTATGCCTCACCTTTATGTTTTTCAAGGCAAAATCTGCTCCATATTTTAATATTGGAAGACTGTATAATTTCTGTATTTCTTTCCTAAATAAAAAATACACTTTATGCCATTTTTTACCTGAAATGTTATTAAAAAATCATAATTAGTAAGAAAAAATAGTTGAAGAAATAATTCAGTATCTGAAACTCAAAGCAGAATAGTCACAGTAGTCATATAATGTGAAATGAAAACATCAAACACACATTGATTTTTATGTTGTCAATTCCATTTGTTTTGTCACTTACCAGAGGACTCTGCAATATTTAGGTAAAAGCAGGAAGGCTGATAACTAATGGCCAGAGAACAAGTCATCCATTAATTAGATAGGGTTCAGAAATCACCTTCAGGTTAGATAGAGAAAATACATCACTGCTATGTTTGTGGCACTGAACAAAACTTTTTGACAAAACAACAAGATGCACTTCTAAAGACAGATGTTTATGCTTGTACCTTAAAGATTAAAGTGGAACAAGTCTTGGCACTTCTAGATGGCAACCTCTGTAGCTAGGAAAAGCTTACTCTGCCCGAATATAACAAGTATAACAAGAAGTCTTGGCTATATTACCTACTTACTTTCTAAAACTCTTCCATCTTTAAGAAGAAAGGTATCTAATTAGCTGAAGGAGGAGGAGCAATTTGGTTTTGTCCTACATGTCAATTTACCAATTTCCAAAGCTTACACCACCACTTATGTCCTCTGGAGTCCATAGTAACGTGAATTGTCTTTATCCAAGTACCTGGCAAATCATTGTCACATTGCAGCAGTAGACTTTTCTTTTCAATCTATGCACTTTTCAGGAATTATAAATCAGTTGACTTTCAAGCTCGATGAGATGGCATATGCCCTAGTTTGAAGAACAGATGGAGGCTTGGGGGAAAATTGTTTCTGCAGGCTTACTACAAGCAGCACTGCTCCATAAAAGTGAACCATTCACACTAATTTCTCACATAAATTATACAGGCAGGGAGCACCAGCCCATTCAGCAGAAAATCTTTCATCTAGCTTTCAGAGGTCATTTAGCAAATTTAAATTAAAGTTATTTCTGATACATGGCTGAGTTTTCATTCCATACACTTTCAAAAGATGGCAAATTACATCAAATAAAGGAATGGCTTTAATTGTGTATTCAGGGAGAAAGGAACAGTAAATTAGCTGCCACAATATTACTGTTTCCTATAATCCTGGGATAAGTTGCAACTATTAATTAGCCACAGAGGAGTCAATGAATGAAATATGTCTGCTGTGTACTATAGGAATCTGGTAAACTGTCACTATCTTTTGCAAGGCCTTTTTAGCATCCATCTCAACACTAATCCCCAGATTCAGCATTGATGTTGTTAAAAGAAAGGAGATCTCACATATTTATAGGAAATTCTTTACTTCTTAAAAAAACCATATTATTCAGCTGTTAAGTAAACGGACATGTCAAATTTGTTTAAAAACATGGTACCTTTTCTGAGCACAGAAAAAAGAGACATTTCATTAAATTAATAAATTATAAATACGAAAGAAATGGAAAGGACTAGAAGACTGTAAAAAAATCTAACTCTAGAAAGAATTACATTTTACCATCACATTACTTGTGAGCCACAAGTGGTTAAAAGGAGGGATTGCACTGAGTAACTTCTAATACTTAATGTGGCATTAACTTGGTGTTTCACCACAAATACTTGTTTAAATGTACAAAATAAAATCAACCAATGAAAATGTTGGTAAGTACTGAAATAGTCACAATGATTTTTACAGGATTTCGTAAAAGCATAGTGTTTTGCAACAGGGTTTTGCAGTAGTGTGTTGATAAGATTCTTTTTTAATCTCTTAACATGTCACATTTCTTCTAAGACCTGCACTATTATTAAGACATTTAAGACAAAATTAAATCTAGCATAGTGCTTTTGAAAAGTAAGATTTGAATATAATAAATTTATTTAGAATTAGTATTATTAGTGGTGGGATCAACCCAATACAAAAATTTCAAACTTGAGAAACCTGTTCCAATAATTTCTGGGATTTTATACACCAAGTACCCAGAATTACTCAAAAACTTTAAAAATGTTGCCTTAATTGAAGGGTATCAGCTTGATACGCTATTTTAGTCTGTAAATGATGAAACTGAAAGATGATTAAACTTAGCCATGTCACATAAAATGCTAGAGTCAATATAAATAGTGACTTTTGAAAAAATCCAACCATAAATGTATTTCATATAAATATAAAATTAACACATTGTTAAATATAAATGTAATCAGATCAAAGCTAACACTTTATTATATTTAAGACAGAGATTTGAATTGGCAGTAGTTAAAAAGGATGATCATATATTCTGGAAATTTCATAACTTGGGACACTATCATAGAATCACAGAATGGTCTATGTCAGAAGGGACCTTAAACATCACCTGGTTCCAACTCCTTCACTGTGGGCAGGGACACCTTCCACCAGATCACACTATAGGTTGCTCAGTCTGGCCCAGAACACTTCCAGGGATAGAGCAACCACAAATGCTCTGGACAACCTGTTGCAGTGCCTCACCAGCCCCATAACAAAGAATTTCTTCCCAATATCTAATTTACACTTACTCTCTGTCAGTTTAAAGCCATTCTCCCTTGTCCTGTCAGCTATATGCCCTTGTAAAATCTCTTTCCATCTCTCTTGTAGGCTCCCTTCAGGTACTGAAAAGCTACAGTTAAATCATCCTGAAACCTCCTCTTTTCCAGGCTGAAAAATCCCAATTGTCTTAGCCTTTATAATTTCTAGATGGAAAGGCTGCTGGGCCATCTTGCCTAGACTGTGCTTTTGCCAATAAAGGTTACATCAGATGATCACTGAGTTCCCCTTGAAAACTAGAACTGTATGATTCCGTGATTCTATGATTCTATGACAGTTGATCAAAAATGGATTCCTGTGAGCATTATCAAATAAAAACTTTATAGATCATAGGGAAATTTGTAATATCACAGGGAGAGAAAGGGACAGGATGATGAATAATATTTACATCTGGCAATAATGATCCGTCCCATTTTATTGCAGTCAATGAAAATTTTATTGTTTTATTTGCTACAAAATATTTTTCATTTAATCTCTTTGTATGACCTAGGGTCATAGAGTGGGTATGTATAGCACTACATAATGCTCAAAAATTCAAAGGAGTTTTCATTACATGAAAACCAGGTCATAGGCATTAAGATGTGCCTATTTCTTAATATTCTGCATTTAAGAAAACAACAAAACAAAACAGTCTTGTGATGGCAATTTTTACCAGTCTCTAAGAAAAATGCACACACACATCACCCAGGACAACACTTTAGATAGTGATTAGTTGGGTATTAATATCACAGTCACAAAGAATGATGAATGACATTTGTCTAAATATGACAGTTTATGCAAACTATTGGCTTGTGTTTGCTTTGCTAAGCCATAGTATACAGATTAATAATATCTTCCAATTTAAGATGATGCAACTGAGTATTGCTATTTTTAGTTTACAGCTGAATACTTCTTTCTTGCTATCACGCCACACAGTTTGCTGTATTACTGTCTTCATAGAAAACTGAGGGGTTTACTTTCCTTTAAAAAAAAGTTTTAGTTTCCAAACTATTAATTTACACCACAGTTGTTAATACAATTGTGTTGGGGTTTTTTTTCCCCACAGGCAGCATTTAAAATTTGCTCCTTCAAGACTTTACTTCTTTATCTCAATTCATACTTCTAGTTTCTCTAAATTATTACGTGTTATATCTGGCTTAAATTCTTGCTTTCATTTGCCTTTTCTTGAATCCACACTGCAATTTTCTGTTATACCAACACATTGGCATTGTAGACAGGCTTATAAAGGATCACTGGAATGACTTTTAAAAAGGAGCCTTCTGGGAGGGCTCAATTGCAGCAGAAAACTGAATTGTTGCTTAAAACACTTTAATGAAGACATTAAATAAAATATAAACTAACATCACTCTGTGCTGTACCAACTATGTCTATGCATGATACATGACTGTTTCTCTTTCTACATAATCTTGCAAAAAGCTTTCATTCTGCATGGCAACACTTAAGGGGGGTTTACCAGTTTTTTACAGTGTCCTCTCAACAGCTTTTACTGAGAAGTTATTAAATACAGTTTACCAAAAAGTGTAAGAAGAAAAAATATGTCTATATCGGAAAATAAATTTTTAAAAATTATTAAGTTTCACAGAAACTTGTTCTCTTTGCTTTCAGATATTTGAGGCTGCAATTCCATGAACAGCTAAACTAATCTAGCAGTTCATCACTGTTGAAAGAAATAATTTTGAAATCCCTGAGCTCTCTCACATTTTTTACTGTACTTCACCACTGTTTCTCTCTTCTTCACCAACACACAGCTTTAGGACTCATGGACTGTAGTGTAATCAAAATTTCCAGGACTATGAACATGTTGCTTATCAAGAAAAAACACACCCACCTTCTTTTCCTGAGTAAGTGAGAGAAAATTACTCACAGAGGGCTCTGATAAACGTCAGTGCCAGTGTCAAGTACGCTTCATAAATAGAAAGTAGAAGAGGTGAAGCAAAGTTGAATCTCCCCCTTAGATGGCAATAAGCTTAAAACCCCTCAACTTCTTGAATTACATCTTGAATTACACAAATTGCAAGATGACAGTATAATAATGGGGTCATTCTGTAGGGTAAATGAGCTCCATCCAATTACACTTAATTTTCTGGGGGACTTGAACTTAGGAAAGTGCTACCTAAGTTTACTTGATACTACCTAGTGAGTAACATACAGTGTTTATTCATCTGGTTTAATGACAAAACGATGCTACAAAAATGATAAATATGAAGACATTAACTGAAAGCTCTGCAAATGAAAACTTGTCTCCCCTCCAACTGTATTGGTTGACATAAAAAAAAGTATTTTCTCTTAAAACTTATCCCTCAAGCAAGCAAAAAAGACTGCACTTCCAGGAAAAGAAAACAAAATTTAAACCCAAGTTATTTTCTAGGGAAAACCCCAAAAACAAATTCCAACACCCAGACCAACCAATCAAACCAAACCCAAAATCATTACCAAAACAAATAAACAAAACCTTTTTCTCTTAGTTCTGTATATAAGTACCAGCTTAATCACAGAAGTTCAGAATTCTATGTAAACTAGTATACAACATACTGATAAAAACTGTAGTTCTATGGAAAGTTCAGATTACTTGGACTCCCTACTACTAACAACTTTCAATAGTAGGCGTAAGGAGAAAGTGTATGCACATTCAAAATTCGTGATGTTGAAGGCAGACCACTTTCTTTCATCACTGCATTTGGTTTCTATCACAAAGAAATAATTTTGCTACCATAGCTTATACTAGCTCCTGAAAAAAAACCACACCAAAAAACTGTGTAGGAAAGAGGAGATGAAGAGAAACTAAAACGGTAAAGATCATATCCTTAGTGAACACAAATACTCTGGGATAAAACCTCATAAACCCCAAAAGATGGAAATCATCTTCATGTTGACATTTTGCATGAAAAGTTTGAGTTTCTGAATTTGGTCTTCATTTCTCTGAAATTGCTACAATTCTTTTGAAGAATAGAAGCTTTTTTTACTCCTGCATAATGACTTGCATAATTAACTCCACTCCCTAAAAAATAATTTTTCCAACATTCTGATGACTTTCTGTTTAATACAGAGAGACTGCATTTCAAACACACATTTTATAATTCAGAAATACTTTCTTGGTTTTATCAATTTTCTTAGTCAAAGGTTTAATTGCATTCTGACCTTTTTTAATTCAGTATCGTATATTTAAAAATGGAAGTCCTTTTCAAACCTGAACTATGAGCTTTTATTATTCATAGCTTGGTATGAGATTGTGCAAAAGAATGTATTAGTACATTTTGAGATAAAATTGCAGTATACATAAGCTGAAAAAGAACTGTGGGATCCCACAAAAGTAGACAAAAGACTTAAAAATATTTTAGTACATTCTTTTGATATAAAGATCACTTTCTAATATTATCTAATTCTAAATTAACAACAATTTATGTTCCCAAGTTTTATGTTTCATACACATAAGAAATACTTTTTCAAATCATACCATTATTATTCATTCTCTGTTAGTGGAAAAAATCAAATGCTTCATATTTGGAAAGACCCTTGAACATTTTTTCAATAACTCAACCAAAGAAGTTGTTTATTTCCACATCTTAAAAACTACTTTACAAAAGAAACATAAGCATTAAATATTAACAGAAAATTTAAGGTACTGGTATATATACAATTCTCTTTTTGATTACCAAGGAAGGATAAAATACAAAGGCTTTGAATTAGATATTAAAATGTAACATCAAGTGTATGCCATTTGGAAAAGAATTCGCTGACTGCTAGTACATCCACTGAATGGGGATGAGAAGTCTGGAGTTAATTTTTAAATTATTTTTTTTAATTTAATTGCAATCAAAGCCAGAAATTTGTTTAGTGAGTTATGCCTTGTTTTCACAGACATAATTAACAAGTCATTCTCTATATTCGCTTTTTCAAAATGACCAACTTCTCTCCAGATTTGAAAACAAACATTAGGAACCTCAAGACAATCAATGTCGTCTTCTTTCAGAAATAAATGCGATTATATCCTTTAGAACCACATAACTTTGCTTTGGCATTGTCAGACTTTTTTTGGATCCTTTTTTTTCTCTCCGGATGGTATTCTTTAAAACCAGGTTCAATTTTCTGTATATTATCTTTTCACTTTTTTTTTCCCATTAGGTTGAAATAGGTTTATTTGAACTTGCAACAACGGTAAAACTTACCAACCAGAATGACAGCGTTACAGAAATATTTGAAGCGATGCCTGTCTACACTTAAAGACTTAGTGTGAGAATTCACCAAGAACACACATCTTCCTATAATGGTCCTCTAGTGAGATCTAATTTGCTTTGTGGTCCCTTTTTTAAAGAAAAGACACCAACATAAACACCATGGTTTATGTGCACTGTTTAATTTTGTTTATGCTTAGGATTAATTTGGAGCAAGAATGCCTCTTTCTATATTTAGTACATTTTGGAAACCATTAAGCTATGTAACAACAGAAAAGCACTATTATTTCAAAATTAAATATTCAACAGATGCAGTTACTCAGAAATAGTTCTACACATTTCCTGAAGTTTAAATTTATATTTCATCTAAGCCTACAACCACAGCTACACATAGCCAGCCCTTACAGATAATTATTCATGGGCTTAAAATTATAGATATGCAGAACTGTCACAATATCAAGGGTCATTTGTGTGCATTTTTTGGTACATATTAACCAAATACAATTCATGTGTATTAAAGCATTTCAGATTATCCTATTCCGGCTGAAAATGACTGTATTCTGCCCACAGAATTACAGTATAGTGAACAAGTGTTCAAAGTGTTTCTGTTTTTTTTTTTTTAATTAATGTCTGACAATTACGGTTCTGATTCAGTAATTACAAAAACAAACAAAGAAGCAAATAAAATACAGCTGTGTATTTTGCAGGAAAAAACAAAATCCTGTAGTATTTTCCTCTGCCAGTAAAAAAATCAGATTTCTGAGACCCTCCTGCATTTTCTCTCATGCACCACTTCATAGACAAACAAACAAGAGTGAAATGAACCATGATATACATTATAACTAAACAGAGAAATAAAAAGCCTCTCAAAATAAAACACTGATATTGTGTAATTATAGCAGGATTAAAATATAACTGTTACCATTTATTTTTTCTTTTTTCCTTCCACTCAATTACAATTTGTGCAAATAAGTATAGTTCAGCCAAGCTTTTGTAAGACATTTGCCTAGATACATTTCATTAGTAAAATATCTTTTCAATTGTTGTGAATTTAAGCAGTATTGAGTAAAATATATTACAAAAAATTTAACTTCTTTAATCAGATATACAAGTAAGTATGATGCCATTAGATGTCTTCTGGGTAGTGCAACTATGTCCTTAAAACAAGTGAAAAAAACACATCTTAGTTTATCTGTACCTTTAAATATCAGCTAATGATGAACAATTTTGCAGCTCTGGGCAGCCTCTAAGACTTCAGAAGGTATCTAATGCAAAGTTTGAACTGGAAAATGACAGTTTGGCTGCTTCATGTACTTGAACTGCACAATAATCAATGACAGTTGCACATCAAACTAAACAATAGCCTCAAGTAGCTCTACTACCTCAGTATTGTTTTCTTGAGTGCCTGCCACAGAACTGAGCCAAGATTGATTTGTGACTAAATTGAACGGCATGGAATAAAGGAAATAAGGTTGGATCTGAACATGCACTAGTATAGGAATGGTATAGTCCATTACTGTGCTGCTTACTAGCATTCATGCTATTCTGATACTTTTTTTTGATACTTTTTTCAAAAGAAAGGATTAGCAGAATAGCAAAAATAACTCTTGCATGACATCTCAGTCGTACATTGCACTAGCTAAAAGCCAGTGTTTTACTGCAGTGGGTGGGCTTTAGGTCTAGAAGACTGCAAAGTGTGTTAAGAAAAAATACATGCTGGATCTTTGACTAGAGACTGCTGTTGTGACCCTTCAAGGCAGTGTGTTTTCAAACAATTAAAACCGTCAGATACAGGAATCAAATACACTTTAGCATGCATCTGTGGTTCGAAGGCTTGCAGAAAAGTTAGCAAGTTGTAAGTGACCCACAAGGATCATCAAATACAACTCCTTTCTCCTCACAGGGCTACCTAAATCTAAATCATATGACTAAGAGCATCATCCAGAAACTAACAAGTTTGGTGCTGTGACCACTTCCCCGGGAAATCTGTTCCAGTGACCAACCATCCTCTCAATGAAAAACCTTTTGCTAATGTCCCATCTGAATATCTTATGCAGCTTCATTTCATTTCCTGATCCTAAGTCAACTAAGCAGTCACTAGCATCATCTAGTGGAATGCCAATCCAGTAGTATTTCTGTACCTCTCAGTCTGATTTTGAAAAATTAGAAATTACAAAGCCTCAAGATGAAAAGTAAATTGTGCAGATTTTTTTGCAGTTGCTTGAAAATCACCTTTGGGTCTTACCTGGTGATGAAAGATCGGAGTGCAGGCTTAACTTGTAAGCCTGTGAGTTTTAGTCCAGCAAGGGAATTTCTAGTGTTGCCTAAAGCCCAACTGCACTGGAATCTCATCTCAGTTATGGGTAAAGTCTTTTGGGATGGAGATTCTCTTTGATGCAAGAACTATTAACTGTTCCTTGGGCTGATTCAAAATTGCTATAGGCAACTAAACAGTAGGACAAATCTTTCTTCAGTATTTCATTAAGTAAAAGAGCTACCTTAAAAATTTAGTTACTATCAAATATTGTACTATTTACCACACTACAGGGACAATCCTGTTGATTTCCATTACAAGCAGAATCAGTTATAAGATTGCAAAATCCTTCCTTTTAGTGTCAACTTAACATAGCTTTTCATTTAAATTTGGTATCATGTTTTTAATATCAATGATTTAAAACATTCTACTAATCTGACACATTTTGTTCATGCATATCATGTTCATCTTCTGTAACTAACATTGCTTCCAGCAAAATCTTATTCTAGTCCAATAAATGAGACAAAAAATAAAGTAATTCATGATAACTAAAATAATTAAATAGTAGGAGCAGGTTAAAGATCAGCATTCATTTTTAAAATTAAATTTAAAAGTCTACAGTAGTTACTTAGAAGATTGGCAAGTTTTACAAATAACATCACCAAGCATTTTAGAGAGAAACACAGCCGCATTAGAATGGAGTCATTAGGCAATACATTTATTTTGAAGCCAATTAACCTTTTGTCAGAGAAATGTCGGAGCTGTAATGGTTTCAGCAGTGGAGGTCAGCCTGTAACAGAGGCACGTATGACAGCGATTACGCTGTCTGACATATGCTGGAGACTGAGAGTACAGCCATGGAATGAGAATCTGCCTTCGTTTGTATTCTGCTCTGCATTTTCAGGGAGCAGACAATCTTGACCTATCCATTTAGTTAATTAAAGCTTCTATTTGGAAGTGTCCTGCAGGAAGGTGAAATTTGGGGGAGATAAATGGCTGCTGCTCACTGTATTCAGGCACTTCCATCATTTGATGGACCGCCTGAAACAGGCTGCATTGCCAAGTCCTCATAAAAATAGAGATGAATTGGGCTGGAGACAGTTCTCTAAGGCAAAGCAACTCTGTCATCTTCCTTTTTGCAGAATATAATTTAATTGTTAGCCAAGGCAGACAGCTGACTCAGGGGCCTTTCTCTAATGACTTTCCCACCATCTTCCATTTGCTAAGAAATTATTTCAGTGTATTTACTTGCAAGCTAACTTTGTTTGACAATGAGAGATGTCACTTCAATAAGCTCAGCTGGTTGTCACAGCTGTGCCAGGACTTACCTTCCAGGCGATTTTGTTTGCTACACATTCATGCTGAACAGCAATTGGAAAGTCTCCTCTGTCATAAAACTTGCGAAAAGCTGTGTGTTTTGCTGGTCTTTGTTTTACTGATCCTGCAGGTGGGGGCCCTCTTACCTTAAAAAAGAAAAAAAAAAAGAAACCAAAAACCCCCACAGTTTAGTAGTAATATATTTTTAGAAAAAGCCTAAAGCCTGACTTAAAATAGATATGAAATAAAAATAATGCTGATCTTCCAAATTATAGTTTGCTTTCTTCTTTACATGCTACACTTCGCTTCTTTGAAAGCACACTTTGGTAATGATCTACAGGTTTTGTTAACTACTTTTCTTTTTGCCACATCCACATTGTCCCATAAAAACTGGTTATATTTTAAAGTAGATCTCTCTATTACCACAGCTTTTTTAAGCAAAAAAAAACCACCAAGAAGGTAGTGACATAACATAGTAGAAGTTGTTGGAAAATTACTATTTCTTCTTTTCCTGTTTCTTTCTAGAAGTAATCTGAATTGATTTCCAACTAATATTACTTTTTGCATGTTGTACTGTCTTTCACTAGTCATTAGGTAAGCAGATTAGGTAATCTCTTTTAGCATATCTCTTCCCTAAATGCTATGGATTTGGCTTTCATATGACTTCCAGTCCTTCTATTGATGGCCAAAGCACTGGAAAGAATGAAAGTCTTTTGCTCAGACCTCTCCTGTCTGCCTGTGAGGAAATTTGATTTAGCTCCACTTAGTTCCTCACCTGAGCTTAGCATATGGCATAGTCTGAATGACAGTCCAATTCCAAAACGCTCATGCTGGAACCTTTTTTCTCAGACAAACATGGTAGTAACAGCAACTAACAATTGGGACTATAATAACAGAATTTCAAGTACTTAAAAGAAATCTATTGTTTAAGCTAATTAACAAAGCTAATCTCAAACGCTAAGAGAGTCTAAGAGAGCTAAATTAATCTCAAATGCCCTTGACAACTGATTCTTCACTGTGAACCTCTATAGCTGTTCATCTGGGATAACGACTTCCTACAATTCTCTGCATGTTTCTTTTGTTAAAAATGCTAGAATGTGTCATTTTCAAAAAAAGGTGAGAGCTTCAATGATCATAAACCATATCCACTACTTTGTATTGTTCTATTTGTCTTCTTCAGTGACCCTTACATTAGTTTCCAGCAGTATACACATTCAGCTTTTCAGTGAACAGAATGTAAACATGTAACATCCTCTTTTTCATTTGGGCTATTCTGTAATTTAACTGTTAACTACAGATCTAAATTTGACTTTTTCCCCCAAAGTGTTTTCACATAATTTTCCACTGGCCAAGGTAGAGGGGTCCGATAGTGATATGTCTACACTGTACTTTTCTACAAATTGCTTCAACTAGGGCTACTAAACTGTGACCTATTGTTGCATATTGCTGTCCCTGACAGACCATGTCCAGTGAAAATAGATTTGAAATGCACAGCGGTAACTTTGCTTAGTAAACACATCTACAGTAGTTGAGAGTAATACTCCAACAAAAGCATTTGTAACCAGTGTAAATAAACATCCACTTGCTGTACGGCAGAGGAAGAATTTGTTCTATGTCACCAGTATAAATACTTTCACTTGTTTTTTTGTGGGTTGGTTTTGGTGGTTGGTTTGGTTTTTTTCCATTTGAGGAAAGTCTCAGAGTCACTGCTCTTTGAGGCCACTGCAAAAGCACCTCTGTTCTTTCGTATATTTTTCACAAACAGGTCTTTCACACAACCTTTAAAACATTATTTTCTGCACAATATCAGAGGTCACTGTTAGATTTTAACTTAAATTATTGATAAATGATGATAATGTCTCCTGAATTATTTCCAGCAGACTACCATAATTAGAAATAGCTAATGCAATCTCAAATTACGTCTTCTCTGATACCAAACCTTCTCTTCTTCCCAATTCATGGTAGTAAATGTGCTATGAGCCTTTTCCTACTGCAATTAAAAAATTTTCTAGAACATATGTTTATGTAAATTACATTTCTTCCTATTCTTTATCCAGGAACAAAGATACTTGAAGGACTAAAAGTATCTTGGAATTAAATCCCTTCTGTTGTGCATTGTCCTTACATGAAGGCTTAGAAGCTCCATCTTAAGAAGTACACCTACTCTTATCTGCCATCTCAAAAAAAGGCATGATAGAATTAGAAAAGGTTCAGAACAGGATAATGACTGAGGGTATGGAATGGTTTTCACAAGAACAGAATAAAGTGAGAAAATTATTACTATAGAAGAATGAAATAAAGAACTATAAAATCATGACATTATGGAGAAGGTGATAAGGGCAGATTTTCCACTATCTCCTTTAGTAAAAGCATGGGACATAAAAAAAATCTGGTCAGTAAAAAGTTTGGAACAAACAAAAGTAGTTATATATTCATGCAGCAAATAGTGGATTTATGGAACTCCTGGCCAAAAGTCAGTGCTGGAAATACTAAAAGGAAGTACTAAAAGTACATTCAAGCTGTGACCGGAAAATTTGATGAAAAAGAAATCCATTCAAGTTGACTAAATCCTTATTATCAGTAATCATAAAAACAATGAGTATTATTTTCCATGTGATGCAGTCTGTTTAGTAGATCTCTCAGCCTTACATTTAGTCTCATGGCAACATCACAGTGGCATCTCATAGTCATCCATTGATTAACTGCCACAGCAAGTATCTTTTCCAGTTGATGAGCTCGATGCTAATAATGTCATTTCTTGTCATTAGTTTTAAGTATATTATGTTGTACTCTGTACTATAATATTTAATTCTATTTCTATTATATCAGTTCTCAAAGGCTTTCATTTCTGTGTCACACCGTGATCTTCATCTATTTTAATAACAACCCCAAACATTATGTCAACTATAAAAATTTCCTTATGCAATCCTGATTTTTTTTCAATGAGAATATTAAATAAGGTTATCCCTAAAACCAAATACTAAGAAGTTCCATTAATAAAGTTCATTTATTATCATATCTCTCATTTCAATATTACATGCCATTATTGTCTCCACTTCAATATGGACTTTTTTTCCCTCCCAACATATCTTGTGCTGTGCAACTACCAAAGTACTGTGTATAGCTGGAGAAGCAGCAGCGTACTGAATACTTGAAAATAGTCTGAACAGAGAGCTTTTGTTTTCCCCTTTGTCTTAAGGATGCTTTTCTTGTCAGATTGGTCTGCAATAGGTACAGAGACCTTTAAATACCTGGAAGAGCAATCGACTTCAAAGCAATGAAATGATCAAAACAGAAATGAGATTAACATCTGTCTAGAACAAAGAAATATCAGCAATCAGGAAGAAAGTGGAACTGTCCCTGCATTGAAGACACAGTAATGCTGCACAACTGAAGAGAACTTTTGCCCTCCTTTATTTCAAGAAGACAACTTGTTTCATTTGTATCTGACAAACCTAACTTATGAGACCTTTGCTAGAGTGGCTGCACTGAGCCAGTACTGCTTACTTTTGCAAACAATTTCTTTTCCTTCCAGTCTTCACTACCAGGGAGACCACAGAGCTCTCTCTAATGCAGACACCACTCTGGGTCATTCTAGCTCTGCACAGTCTGCCTGAGGAAAAGTTTATGTGTATGATTTCTTCTTTTATTTTTTTTGCAATTCTGATCTAAGCCTGGACCACATGATCTTTATAGATCTTTCTCAGCTTCCCAGTGATTTTACATTGCTAAGTGAAATACACAAAAAGTAATCAGACAATACTTTGGTATAATGAGTTTTGCCTTCTTACATTTTATATTGTTAGAATTACTGATAAAAAGGTCATTCTGAAAGTATTCCATATATTGGAAAAATAGTAACAAATACTATCTTCTTCAAGCTAATAAAAATGTTTCATTGCAATATAGTGAGAAAGATTAAGATTAGAGTTCCAGTTAATTAAAGGCTAATATTCATGATGGCAAAGTATATGAAGCAATAAACAGATTCTGAGGTTCGTTAAATGCCAAAGAGAAGTTGAAGAGTTTGATAATTGCAAAACTAATTTATTGTAATTCTGTGCCATTGAACTATGTGACAAGATAAAAGATGCAAGCCATTAAGCAAAAAAGAGAGAAAGACCATATTTCTTCCATTGATTCATGGGCTTTGAAAGCTATTTTACCAGGTTGCATTCTTAAACTTTTCAGTAATGGCACATTAGGAAAATGACTAAGAAAAATTATCTGAAGCCAGGTTTAAACAGTGATTAATATTTGAAGACTGAATTTTGTTCATTTTCTAAGTGTCAAACTCTATGCACACTCAGTGACCTAAACACATCTGCATAGGACAAGGGGCCATTTTTGTGAAAACTAACACTTGTTTCATGAGCAGTTTAAGCCAAACAAAAACCGGACTAAGTTTCTACTGTTCTTATATAACAATTCATGTATTATATAAAAAACCACAAGTGATATAATCAAATTTAATGGTTAAAGGTATTTTTTAATTAACCTAGATTAATGCATTTAGAAGAAATGCATTATTCCATTTTTTGTCTGCCAAGATTCTTACAGGAAAATTGGCATTTAACTCTAGACTTTTATATTTTCTCCTCATAAAAATATTTCATTATATTTATTTTTGAAGCTACAGGAATCAAAAGTTGTATGACCATTCAACTGTCTTACCTAAAAAAGGCAGTCTTCCTTGAAAACATAATGCCATATTATCACCTTGAAGAATGAATTTTTCAGAAATAAAACTATAAATTCCCATTCTTTGTATTCAAACTTAAAAATGTATGTGTACAAAGTTGCACTGAATCCACAGAATAGAGTTTACGAATGCCTTGTATCTCAGGGAGATGTAAAGGTAATGGCATTAAGGAAATGTTTGTGTAACCACTGTCAGGCTCTTTGTCTCACCCTCCTCTTGTACTGGTGTTAAACTTTGCTAATGCAGCATAGTTCAACTGGCAATCCACTTATTTCGCCATGGGAAAGATCAGCATTCATTTCTTTGTGTACTGGAGCCAGAAGCTATGGCCAAATCCTAATGTCAACCTCAAGCAAATTGCAATACATATGAAATAACTTAAACTATGCAATGAAGAAATATTCAAGCTAGCAGGAGTATTAAAAATAAAGACCAAATAATACACCTAGCACTATTCAGGGCCATATTGACATACAAAACTTTACTAGAATTGTCAATTGCAGGGTCCACATTCTCATAGTGTGATAAGGCTCTTATCTTGGCTTGAAAGGCATTTGCACAACACTGCCTAGGTACAACTCATGCCCAATGAACAGGCTGATGTACAAGAGCTATGAACCACAGCTTGTGCTTTTGGTGTTAGCCCACACATAAGTACCTTACATGTTTCTACACTTCTAACACAGATAATCCCATCATCAAGACATTCTCATCAATAACCCATGAGAAAACATCAACATTTTGGCAATACACAACAGAACAATAGGATGATAATAGTTTTTGGTGACATATCCACAGAGTTTTGAATAAACACAGTCACAGTACTGAAAATTTGGAAGTACAAATCTTAGTAAGTGTTAAAGATCAGAACCTCAACTAGGCAACCCCAAGAGTGTCTACTTTGATTGGTAATAAGCAACAAAGCCTGTCCTGCTCGTCTTAATTTACTGATGCTAATTTGATTAAACTTCCTTAGGTGGTTAATACATTCTGCAATCATGTTTTGATTTTGTTCTACAGTCATACAAAAATTGAATGAGAAACTTCAAATGACAGGAGAGGCACAGTAAGATGTCCCAGTAGGTACTGCTGAGTTCCATAATAATTCCTTTTATTTAATATCAATTTCACAAGCATTCAATATCAAAAGAACATGATCCCTCAACATGTATCAGATAAAAGCTTTTTATATCCAAAAAGAAAAAGGGAGATATCTCTTCAAATGTGCCACTCTTGATATGCTTTAAATGGTGCCACATTTAATACTTAAAAGCTGCTTCTGGGGCTATTCCACAAATCTGGACAACAGATCAAAGCCCATCTCATAGCTTCAGAGGTCAAATAGAGAAAAATCAATTTTACGACCCCCAAATGAAACTACTGATAGGTCAGCAAACATTACAAGTCCTTCCAAAGCACTACAACTTGAAAGAAAAATTAGACACACGTGATTTTGTACAAAGATACTATACCTCGTTATTGCCTTGAGACACTACAGAAAGTAAGTCATAACCTGTATGCAGAATGACTCTATTTCACCACCTCAAGAAATGTTATTTTTGACTGGGGAAGAGATAAGCTGTTTCAATAAGACAGATGTGCCTATGTTACAAACTGTTCTACAGCACTTTGTTCTTGGAAGGTCCTTCATCACTTATTCTCTGCTGAAATATAATGTAACTATTTCATATAATTTAGATTTCTCTCCTGATGCTTGGTAAGCAATTTCCTATCATGCAAAGGGAGAAGAGTGACAACTGCTAATATATTTCTCTACTAATATATTTCTTTCCTTCCAGTCCAGATGAATATAGTCTTGCTCTGTTAGTTTCACAAAGATTTCTAGTACGTCAGTTGCACTAAATCTAGAAGGCTTCTAAATTTTTCCTGATAGCTATTTTACTATATGGCAGGTTTTTTACTTTCAGTGCTACTGTTGCTGATAAAGGTATTTATTAACCTGCAATGATATCTGTCCTTTTTGCAGGGACAACTGATCAATTTATTTCTTTGATGTTAAGTTCAAATCATTCCCTCACAAGAGGAACGCTAGTAGGAAACAAATAGTTTTTAATTCATATTGTATGCAGTTGAAAACGTTTTAAAAATCTCTGCTTGTGTGCTTAACATATACATAAAAGAAAATCTCCCAAGAGGTAAAATTTTCTTTGGTGAAAGAATCAATTATGTCTCATATCAGAAGTCAAATTGCAAGGATGCAAGCGAAAAGGAACTCTCACAGAATATTTCTTCACAGATGCTGACAGTAGCTGGCTTGTGACTGTGAAGGGACAAATGTATCTTTCACAAGTCATAATGCTCTTACTCTCATAATTTTCCTTTTTGAAATGCTTTTCATATTGGCAAATGCAGGATTAATCACTTTCTGTAGTAATTGATATTCCCCAGATATTTTGTTTCAATCTCCTTAACTATCTAGACTGTTTGTTTGCAACCCTTTTACTTGAATTATAAATTTTTATGCCTAAAAGTAATGACATAGTTTTATTATATTGACGTTAATAATTTCAGAACAGCTGGAAGTTACGCTGTTATTGAAGTCCACTAAATCTGCATAGAAATATATTAATCTTGACCAGAACATATGAAATATTGAAAAACCTCCAAACTTTGAACTTTTTACTCTGTAGGATCCTATTACCATTTATATTTATTGAATATAGCTGTTCCTCATAGTTAAGCTCCTATGCAGCATCTTTAATCCATACAGCATTGTTACTGTAGGCTAAATCAACCTGCCCCATATTCAGGGCAGTGAGAATTCTGTGGTCTCTTTGATGTCTGGAAGATATGGAGGACCCTTTTGTTAACTTTAAAAAAAATCCTTACATAAAGTTACACTTTCATACTTTTTAGCACTTTTCAGTTTGGCAATCATACGTTGATATTTGTTAATCATCAGTGACAAGTTTTAAATCTATCCAGTGTCATGTCTTATGCTTTTTTTTTTAGAATTCTTCCATTTACGTGTGCTGTGACTTAAGAAATGGTTCAAACTCTATTTAATTGTTTTTTTCCTTAAGACCTTTCCTGAAGCCCTGCCCTCTCTTTTTCTTTCCTGAAACTGCTGAACTTTCTTTAGAAGTATCTGAAAGTAATGTACTGTGAATTTTACTATGATTCTTTAATAGACTTTTTGGGAAGGAGTTGATAATAACTGTTCGGACATCATGTCTCAAGTGTGTAGTGAAGTACAGCTAGATTAACTCTTCTTGTTAAATGCCAAAGCCTGTCCCGTTTTTTAAAATCTTACTATTGTTTTTTGTGATCTGTTTTTTCTGTCATGCTACCAAAAATGCCTTAAAATAAATATTACAAATCTCTCTCTTTTCAGTAGGCTGATTAGACTGGAGAGTACTGACAGAGTTTTTGGGGCGCTTTTTTGCCATTTCGGAAAGGAGTCTGAGACACAGATTCCTCTTAGCATTGTGATCCTTCACTGCCATAGGCTGTCCAACTGCTTCAGTTGTAATTTCCTCAGTTTCTTTCCACAAAAGATAATTAGACCTTAAAATGTCACTTCAGTAGCTTTCCTGCTAGCCTTCCTGTCTTATATATTTATGTGATTAGAGATTCAGCTAGGCATAATTTTTTTCCTTATTGCATACATCTTTTATTCTACTTAGACTTGAAATAACACAGAAGATTGACCTAAATTTTTCTATGGTTCACAGGAATATTCTCTGGGATTTTTTTTTTCATAGGAAGGCATATTCTATCTAGCTACTCAAAACATAGTTTTTAAAAAGTTTGACGCTCATTTCATTTTTTATACTCAAAGCATCCCTACAGCAAATGTAGAGCTTTTTTCTTTATCTTCCAGCAAATATGACCAACTACATATTTTGTTTTCCCCATCATGCGTATTTCCTCTTCTCGTACTCCGTATTATCTCCAGAGCTGATTGCTAGGGTGCTAGAGGGAGCAGAATCTCAACCTTCCCCAGTTTTGAGCTTAGCAGGAAGCACGAAGGTTCTCTTAGGTGAAAGTCAAAGGACAGAAACGCAGCATCTTCAGTATATATTATCATCAGCAAAGTAGTCTTAACTACCTAGACAGTGTACACATAAAACTTAATGAAAATTTTCATTTCTTGGTGACTTGAAGATTCTAAAAAATTAACAAGGACTGTTTTTACTCAGAAGAAACTGAAAATGTGCAGAATAAAAGTGATTCTTTTAGACATTGTGCCATTGCTCAGTCAAATTATGTCTAGTTCATTCCATTTTCTTGTGTTGTAACCTAAATATTTATACTCAATTCAGTTTAAACTGACGTTACTAATTTACTGTGTACAGACTCCTTACGTAACAAGTGGTGTAGCAGATAAAAAGAGAATGCCTTATCTCTGGGACTTCAATGTATTGGGGATGTCTTTTTCCTAGCATATTCTGATGAAGTTTTAAACAGTATATATGGTATTCTGAGCAGGGACTGGAATGAAAGTATCTAGTTTCAAGGGGACTGCTCTAATCAAGTTTTTTATATCTTATTTATTGTATGTGGTTCTAGAACCCTTGAAAACATTGCTTTAAGTGAAACCACATCCCAAATGCATAAATTTCAGTACTATAACTGAAAAAAAATCTAAGATTTTCATAGCACAGATTAGAGTCTTGGCCTCGAGGGTACCAAAATATGACACTAGTTATTGAGAGAAATGTATGTCTGATATTTATTAAAAAAAAATAAATTAAGGTGGAACTATGATGAAACTCCTCTATGTAGCATCTAGGAAAAGGCATTAATAATAAAATTATTAATAAAATTCCCAAATGCAAAATTGTATCAATATTATACAGGTACATCAAAGTGAAATATTATTGTCTCCATACATTAGTCAACTCACAATTATGCACATTAAGAGTTGAAAAGTATACATTATGGACTATAGTCATAAATAGGTTGCTTTCTTATGTTGGTAATTAGCAATAGGAAATTTTAACTGGGCATTTTTTATTTACTGACTCCGAGCTCCTTAAGGAGGACCAGAGTGCATCAGAAAATCTAGTGCCCTGTACAACAAACTGCTGCAACTACACAGAACAATGTAATATAAAAAAAAAACAACATCTTTTTTAAGTTTCACTAAACTTCTTGGAAAGTAGGCAGAGTCTCAGGGAATCACATTTTTTGTGTGCTTAATAGTTTCCATTACAATTCCATTATAATTACAGAATCATTATCACTACTTTGTAAGAACAATAAAGAATAATAAAGATTATATATTGATAGATTTAAACAGCCCCCAATCAAACAAGAACAAGTATACCACATATGCAATCCATATACTTTATAGTAAATTTGGATATAATGTGGCAGTGAAGAAAAAGTCAGCTGTGTTAGCTAATATAGAAATGTGATGCCAAACATACCCAAGGGGAACCTGGTTACCAGGAAAAAGTCATTAACAAACCATCACATTCGTCCTATCAAAAAAGCTGGGATGCTGATCACTTTGCATAACTCTTTCTTTCAAGGAGGAATAGCATCATTGACTTCAGAACCCAGACATGCATTACAAGGGTGAGCACAACATCAGGCACAAATACAAGATAGCTTATGTGTATAAATATCTGTAGTTTCACTATTAAGCATAAGCAGCAATAATTGGATAATTTGACTATATGTGTAAGTATCTTCTTACCTAGACTGATTTTTTTTTAAATCAGACTGCTAGGACTTTAATTAAATGAATAACAAATTCTTGATTTCACAAATAGTATTTTTCTTTAGTTCAAAGAAATTACATAGGCTGCTTCATCTGGTAACCTTGCCCTGGAGGCTTTGTTATTAAATATCAGTGCAGCAACTAATGGAGAATGCAGGTGACCTAAGCTGTAATTCAGATGCAAAAGCATTTATTTGCCATGCTACTAGAGGTACTTATGTCTACTGTAATTCTGTATATCTTTGTGCCTCTCTAACAAGCATCTCTTAGTGAAGAGAATTAATTTTCAAACTCCCAGTTTGACCTTCAAGACATAGAGATTATACTTTAAAGACCATGCCAATCAAAGTAAAAACATTTATATTGTTTTAAACATAAAGAACAATATTTTTAATTAAATCAACCAGTAGTAAAGAAAAATAAAATTCCAGTAAATTTTCAATTTTCAATATCACAAAGCATAATTCTATTGGTACCTAGTAGACTCTTGGGGTAAGATAGAAAAGATAGAAGAAACACAGTTAACATAATCTGACTGTAGATGGAGTTAAAGGAAAAGGAGGTAGCTTTTTAAGTGCTAGAACAGAAATATGAATAATTTTACTCCACGTAAGTTGCAACAGAATCAATTAAAAAAACTGTAAGAGCATTTCAGAAAGCAGTTCTTCCATGAACAGAAATTAACAAGATTTATGGCTCTGAGACATGGAGGGTTTTAAAATTTGTTTCCTTTAATCTCACTGTACCATTTTTCCACATACAATGTAAAAAAAAAAAAAAAAAAGAAAAGAAAAATAAGAAAAAAGTCTTCATGATTATGAAAAATGCTTTTCCAATATGGAGGAAGGAAAGACTGAAGAAGCATTGAAAACAGAGTTCCAATAGATGTGACATCCCCCTCACTTTAGAATCTTTCTGGCTTTTTTAAACATACGCAGCAATTTTGCTGGTGGTCATTTAAACAAATCATCTTTCAATGTCCATCCCCCCCTAGATATAAATAGACACCAGGAGGAAGACTGCAAGGCATCTGGCTATTCTGAACAACATTGTATAGTCTGCTGTCATAGGGTTACATACGACATTTTTTTCTGTTAGAGGAGCGAGTTTTCAGTAAGCTACTATGGATACTGAAAGATAACTGGCAATTTGAGCATGATTCTCTACAAGGTTAAATATATTTTAATTTTCATCATTTTCTCCACTTTTTTGGGTAGAAGAAATGCTCTTTCCAGTAAAGAGTATAAAGCACAGCTGAAACCCCAGTAGAGTGACAACTGGAAACTAGTAGTGAGACATTAGGCTTCATCTATCTTTTCTTTTTGAACTCACTCAGCTTACCACAAGATAAGTACAAGCATGAGTTCTTTGCAGAACTGACGATCAACAAAAAGAGACAGTAGTAATGGAACATCATACATTAATAATCATTGTAAAGATATTTAAGATTTGTAGTAAAAAGCTTTGTTTCTAAGGTATTACAATTATTTATTTTTTTATTAGCTCTATTTTCCTTGACAAATGCAATCAACATATATAGAATCTAGCAATAAGACTTGCAGACAGGTTGAATAACATTACACTAATTTATATAACTAACAAAATCAAAACAGAAGCTCCTTCAGCTCTGTAACAGAAACTTCAACTTCAAAGAAAAACAGAAAATGAGAAACAAATTAGACAATTTTATTTGATACGTATCAATGACACCATCTTAGGAGGAAAAAATGGTTGGGTAATTGTGAAGTAAAAATGTGAAAAAGGTGTGAGAAGTAACTATTATTTACTTATCAGATTTTTAGAATCTTCTTTTAAGAAGAAATTAATTTTGAATAATACAGTATTTGACAGTTGAGCTGTCAACTGAGAGCAACTAATAATAACACTGATGGAAATCAGAATAAAGTACTGCAGCTATTCATAGAATAGAATCACAAAATCATTAAGGTAGGGAAAGATGCCTAAGATCATTGAGTCCAACCCGTAACCCAGCACTTCCAAATCCACCACTAAACAATGTCCCTAAGAGCCACATCTTCATATCTTTTTCATATTACTTTCCAGGTATGCTGATTCAACCACTTCCCTAGAAAGCCTTTTCCAGGACTTGACAACTTGCCAAATTGCTGAAAATATTTACACAATGTATCAGTACAATAGATAAGAAGGAGGAAGTTCAGATAGTCTCATTAAAATTTTTGAAACAACAGAAGGTAAACTCATTTAAACCAATTGAGCAAATTCCTTGCTATGAATTATTTCCTTTATTCCTGAAAAAAAAGAGGCTCTAAAATTTCAGGTTTATGCAATCAGTCACCATATGCTTTATATTTATCAATCAAAATACTTTCAGCTAGTAATCAAAGAAGAAAGAAATTAATCATGTGGTTACTGGTAAAATCACAACTTCGTTGCCACAAAGAGAAACTGTAAAGACACATAGGCAAATCATGCAATCAGAAAAAACTAATTTCCAAAATTAAGCCAGATTGTGACTCGCATAATAAAAACATTGATGTCAGACACTGGAGTTTGCAATAATAAAGGGTCTTAGAAAGGATTAAAGAGGCTATAAGAGATTACCAAACTAATCACAGTGATACTGGCAAAAATAAGATATCAGACACCGTACATTAAAATCTTTAGATATGTCTTCTTTAGAAACATGAAGTCCTAATATCTCAAAAAAAAAAAAAAAACAAACAACAAAACCAGAAAAAATGTATATACATACTAAAACCCAGCATTTTGAAATCCTAGTGAAATGTCAGTGGAAACTTTGAGGATAGTTCAATGCTGAATAAAAGGAGGGTTCCCAGCATCTGAAAGTACATAAGATTTATTTGCAATTTGTATTCATCTTTTTATTCTGTCCTATTAAAAGAGCTATTTCATCATGTCCTTTGTTGCCAGGCCTTTTTTACTGAGATACGGAAAAAACCAATACATCCTTTCCCTGAAACCCCAAGATGGACTGCAGAACAAATGTCATCCCAAGGATAGAATATTAGTAGGCAATCAGATTATCAAAATCTTCACATAAAAAACTCCATAAATTCAGTTGTTGGTTTTCTTTAGATTGTTCATGAACAGATCCACTACTAAAATAATATGGAATAAATTTCAAAGAAGTTTATGTATATTTTTTAAAAAATGAAAAAAATCAAAAAGGCAAAAATGTAGCAATTAGCCAAAGTAAAAAGTCAATGCCAAAAAAAAGTCGGTTCAATGCACAAATTTTTAGTGAATTTTCCAGTTTCAATAGATAAGAAGAAAAAGAGAGAATTTACTCATAAAGTTATAGGTTCTGTGAAGATCAAAACCATATTAAGTAACTGCACAGTGAATTCAGAAAAAGCAAAATTAGAGCAATGACAGAGCTAGATGACAGGTAGAACTTATTTTCAAAACTCCTGAAAGTGCTGACATCTAAAATCTTAACAGTAACTACAGCTCAGTGACAAAATAACTTGTGGTCAAATACAGACCAAAAGTTATTTCAGTTTGCTTAAAAGTTATGAAAAGAGAAATTACCCCTCAATAACTCTAATTATGTATTTCCATACTTTTTTTCTCATGTGTTTTCTCTTTTAACGCTGGAAGAAAAAGGTCATTATCTATCATGTCAACCTATGAACTCAGTTAAGACATAATGAAACTGCAGAAAAACGTAAACAGAGTAAAATATTCTCACACAGAGACAAAGACTAAATGAAAATAAAACACTAGCAATTATCACTATGTGATAGATGTATTTCCATACCGTTTCTGTGGCTTTCTGAGAATATTCTGCCAGAATATTCCTCCAAGCTCTGCAGTCTTCTGTTTCAGTGAAATAATTATCTTCAAATATTTCTATCATGCACATGAGATGCATTTAAGATTTTTAAAGGTACGGACGCAATAACCTTGAACTTCTCATTTTGAAATGGTGTTGTACAATGCCATCAGCAGATCCTGTACTTCTACTATGGCTTCCAGTGCTAACATGCTATGAATTTACATTTACACTATTAAGAATAGTACAGTAATGCACATTTTTCAAGGATTTGAAAGCCATATAGATAAGGCTATCTCAGAAAACAAAAAAACTTACCCTTTCTCTGGCTTGCTTTATTTTCACTTAAGAGGACAGGAAGTATTAGTAAAATTTTGTGCTGTTTAACACCTTAGCATTTCTGCATACCAAGGAAAAAACTCAGGAACATGACTGTACAGAATATTTGATGAGAAACAAATTATTGTGAAAGTCAAATATGTGACCACAGATCTTTGCTCCAATGGAAATGCAGCATAAAGTTGCAACTAATTTTAGAGAATAACAGATTATGCTGAGTTGGAAAGGACCCACAAGGATCATGAAGTCCAACTCTCAGCCCTGCCCATGACGATTGCCAAGACTTGCACCATATGCCTGAGAGCATTGTCCAACCACTTCTTGAACTTTGTCAGGCTTGGTGCTGGGACCACTTCCTAACTGAAGAAAATTCAGGTGGCCAAATTTGAAGAAAATCTTCCCCTAACACTGCAAAAGCAATGATTGTTTTAGAATCAGCAATGCTGCAGTAATTATTATTGATGGCATATGACTGAGACTGCCTGAAATGTGGTGCTCTGATAAACACTCAAGACTGAAGAATTGTAGGATTGATTGACGCCTTGTCTTCTCCTCCTACATCTTCATTGATTGATTAGTTCCATGAGGCTTGCTGTAGCCAAAGCAGGAAGGGAACATGGAATATTGAAATTGTATTGCAAAATAAACCTGGAAATTTAGTAAAATAGCTTAAAGACATTTTAATTAATGAACAATAAATTACATTTTTACAGGAAAAATACAAGAAATGGAAATGTTCACAGTGATTTTTTGAAAATGGCTCAGAAAAAGAGCAGTATGATTATGCTAGAAAGGAAGAATACCTAACCCGAGGTTATTCCCAAAAATCCAATCATGACTGGGAGATAAAACTAAAAACTAATAAAATAAATAGATTAACATTCTTCTGAAAAAGCTATTTTTAAAGAAAATATGAGAGCCTTAAATAATCTGGTAGCAAGAGAAAATACTGAGAATGTTAACCTACTGAGAAATAGATTATTTCCTAACAGAAAAAAAAAAAAAGNTCATAAAAATATAATAGGTTTAATAAAGAACTAATCCTAACAGGCATTTTTTTTATTTTTTTTAATTCTTAGATGTGATTATAGAAAAGCCTACACTTTGGACCTTTAGTTCCATTGCCTGAAGTAGGAAATCATGCCTGCCAGTGTATTTTTGAGGGATCACTGTCAAATGCAAGCGTCAATAGAGGCTTTGCTATCACCACATTCCTATGCAATGAGTTGATCTAACATCTCACCATGGCTTAAAGGTAGTTTCCTTTTCCTCCATTTCTCACCACCTGACAGATACTTCCAGTATCTTTACTGTGTGATGTGCTTGTGAGTGTTCCCTGAACTGATTCATCTGAATAGTTTCGTAGAAAACTAACCTAGGAGAAGTTGATAGTTTTTTGCTGGTTTAGCAAGCCAAATCACCTTACTCTAGTTCAGATTAACAGGAGAGACGGCACAAGAAGAGAGGCTGCAAAATGAAGACCAGGGGAGAAAAAAAAATAAAAAATCATAAACAGTAAAGATTTCTAGGCAGCAGCAAAGTTCACCTGCTCATGGAACCATAGCTGCAGAAAGGAGGATTTACTCCTGCTTTTGGAAGCTGCTGTAAATGTTTCCTGAAGGGCACGCATCCATTAATGACAAAGATGTCTTCCTCCACTCTGGAACAAGACAACTACAAAGGCACTCAATCTATGTAACACTTTGGAGAGCTCGATAAATCATCTGAATGCTCCACTAAATCTCATTCAAAATTTCTAATTGTTTGAACTCTATCTACTCCAGTAAATATTAAAAGCTGGCTCAGTAGTTCTGAAAGAAATTTCATTGAAGCAAGGGGAATTAAATCCAATGGGCTCTGGAACAAGTCTGTAGGGTACATCATTAACACCCATGTAGAGCTGGCAATTTTCCAAAGTATTTCATTATGCACTAATTAGTCTAGAACAAATTTTTCTTTTAAGTTCGTTCACCTTAAGTCCATACAGAAACACACTGAGGTTGGGAGGATGCACATAAGATAATTATTGCAGAAAAATTATACTTTGGACTCTAAAATGTAAACAATCCCAGGTAAATATTCCCTTTAAATATGTCTTGCAGTATAATGGATTTACATGTAATGCAAGAAGTTATCTTCAGAACCTCTTCCCAACTGCTGATACTATACACGAACAAAACACTTTATANTATCCATGAAACAGTAAATATGGGGAAGAGATACAAAATAAATTAAATGCTTATCAGTGTAATAAATTTCCTGCTTTTAGCTAATGGCATTGAAAATACTGCATGATGCCCAACACACTGGTCTACGTACCCTAGTGTGTTAGGAATGGAAAAATAAAAAGATTAAGTATTTAACTAGATAATGGAAACAACAGAGAATAAATAATACAGAGATATTCTATGCTGTATAAATTATATTATAAACTATATCACAAAGAACTATGATGAATGTAGAACTTAGTGAGAAAGAAAAAGTGAGAGAGCACATACACACACAACCTAAACTTTTTTGCCCAATACACCTGAATAGAACACCAAGTAAAAACTGAATGTATCACAAAGAAGGAAAAAAGAATCAAGAATCCTCTAAAGAATTAATTATATAATATAATCATATAATTATATAATATCATAAAAATATAATAGGTTTAATAAAGAACTAATCCTAACAGGCATTTTTTTTATTTTTTTTAATTCTTAGATGTGATTATAGAAAAGCCTACACTTTGGACCTTTAGTTCCATTGCCTGAAGTAGGAAATCATGCCTGCCAGTGTATTTTTGAGGGATCACTGTCAAATGCAAGCGTCAATAGAGGCTTTGCTATCACCACATTCCTATGCAATGAGTTGATCTAACATCTCACCATGGCTTAAAGGTAGTTTCCTTTTCCTCCATTTCTCACCACCTGACAGATACTTCCAGTATCTTTACTGTGTGATGTGCTTGTGAGTGTTCCCTGAACTGATTCATCTGAATAGTTTCGTAGAAAACTAACCTAGGAGAAGTTGATAGTTTTTTGCTGGTTTAGCAAGCCAAATCACCTTACTCTAGTTCAGATTAACAGGAGAGACGGCACAAGAAGAGAGGCTGCAAAATGAAGACCAGGGGAGAAAAAAAAATAAAAAATCATAAACAGTAAAGATTTCTAGGCAGCAGCAAAGTTCACCTGCTCATGGAACCATAGCTGCAGAAAGGAGGATTTACTCCTGCTTTTGGAAGCTGCTGTAAATGTTTCCTGAAGGGCACGCATCCATTAATGACAAAGATGTCTTCCTCCACTCTGGAACAAGACAACTACAAAGGCACTCAATCTATGTAACACTTTGGAGAGCTCGATAAATCATCTGAATGCTCCACTAAATCTCATTCAAAATTTCTAATTGTTTGAACTCTATCTACTCCAGTAAATATTAAAAGCTGGCTCAGTAGTTCTGAAAGAAATTTCATTGAAGCAAGGGGAATTAAATCCAATGGGCTCTGGAACAAGTCTGTAGGGTACATCATTAACACCCATGTAGAGCTGGCAATTTTCCAAAGTATTTCATTATGCACTAATTAGTCTAGAACAAATTTTTCTTTTAAGTTCGTTCACCTTAAGTCCATACAGAAACACACTGAGGTTGGGAGGATGCACATAAGATAATTATTGCAGAAAAATTATACTTTGGACTCTAAAATGTAAACAATCCCAGGTAAATATTCCCTTTAAATATGTCTTGCAGTATAATGGATTTACATGTAATGCAAGAAGTTATCTTCAGAACCTCTTCCCAACTGCTGATACTATACACGAACAAAACACTTTATATACAAGTCTCTAATGGACTTGTTTAGTCCATTATATACAAAACCAGAGCCCATTGTTGCTTACCACTGCTGTTACCACTTTCATGATGGAAAATTTTTTTCAATCCCTACTTACAACACATAGACCCTACTCTGCACATTTGGTCTGCATTTCCTGCTTGCAGATTCTATAACCTTACATCAAGCTGTAAAAAAATACATTTTTTGGAACACTTGTAATAGTTCAAAGCAAGCCACGTAAGGAAGCCTTGGGAAATCACAAAACTAAGTAACTTTATCACCAGGAAATAACTTATTTCTTACCAAAAATGACAAAATTTGCTTTATAGGAAGAGTTAGTTTTGGAAATTTCAAAGTAAATGTTCTTTTTTAGTATTTAAATAATTTGAATTTAGAATCTATAAGAACTACAGTATTCACTCAAAGTGTTTTCCCCCTCAAACAATCATTGAAAGACTAACACAGATTTTTCAAAATTTCCATGAAATTAAAAATGTATCAAATTCAACTTTCTCAAATTGAAAGTTTCACATTAATTCCAAAACAGCTGTATTATATTTAACCTTCACAAAAAAACCCAAACAAACAAACTACATCCAACAAAATACAAAAAGCACTAAACAAGCAAAAAACAACCAACAAAAGTCTACTTCAAAAGGATGTCCGTTTCCTTGAAATTCTTAATCAAGTTCAAGTTAAAGGCTATCTATGGTAGATCTTCTTTCACCATCACAATTACTTCCAAAAATGGCTAACTACATGACGCTGCCTCCCATTAGCTAAATTCAGATGCAGGTATAAGACTCCTTTTACTTTTTTAGAGAAGCTGTTCCTAGAAAGCAATTATCCTGAAGATGTGCACATTGTACATAAGCCTATATGACAATTGTTGCAGTGTCCTTACTAAAACGGTGCAGTTATATGTATTATAAGTTAAAGAGGAATCTTGCCAGAGACTACATGGTCAAAAAGTGTTTTTCTTAGTTCTTTTGAATTATAAACATCCTTAATTTTGTTGATTCATAAAATAAATCAGATAATATCTCACTGTTTTCAAGAAAGAAGACTATGCCAGCAAACACATATTAAGTGAACGTAACAGATTTTGAGCCAGTTGGCTGAAACTACAATTATTTTGTGTCTTCATAAATTATTCCATATGAAGATCTCTTGAGACTTTACAAATATCAATGAAATGTATTTCAACTTTAAAAATTGGATTGCTGACTCTTATTTTATATGGAGTCTCAAGACAAAAACAACATAGGTTCACTGATCAGAGCACAGATTAATGACTTAAAAATGCTTACCAGTACAAGTTAAACTAAACCAAAATGCAGACAAGATTTTAAAGCCCTTCTGGAATTTATAGGCCTACTAGTTTAAAGAAAAGCAAAGTTTATAAACAGACTGGACAAATGCTTGAAATACCAAAAGCACATGAAAAACATGAAACTAATAGTATATTTATTTCTAAGGAACTTCTAAGTTTTAAAAAATGTACTTAGACAATCTCATGCCCAGTATTTCTGCAGAATTAAGAGTTACGTAATAAGCAACTCTTTACCTAGTAATAAAAGAAAAAGGTATGATCCAATATAGGCAAAGTTAAAATGGTTATTTTAAAATTTCATAAGTAAGACAACAACGGAAACTGTTCTAAAGAGTAAAAGCTGCTTTGATACTAGAGATCCATAATCTTATTTCTCTATCAGTCTTGGTGGACATTACAGTAAAATAATCAGTGTTTTGTTTAGGTTATCCAATTTAACATGGAAATCCATTACGGTAATCAAGTAAAAAAATTTAATATGCTTTTCCTTTCCACTGACCATTCAGTAATGCCTTAAACTCCATTTTCAAGAACTGAAACTTACACTACAGATCTTCTTTACGCAGAAAACTTAAAATTTTTATTCTATTCCAAATTACAAATGGAGATGAAGCTTAAACCTAATGCTAGAAAAAATATGGCTTGTTGTTATTTGTTTTTTTATTAGGATCAAAAAGACAGTACTTTTTCCCAAAAACTGACACTACTTTGTCTAAAATTACCCACATTTACAAAAACCTCTTCAACTCCTATAAAGAATAATGTAATAGAACATCTGACTAATCCAAATAACATAATACAAGTATAATTACAATGACTGAAGTTCAACTGATGATAACTCTTAACTTTCTGGAAGAAATAAAGACACAGATTAATATTAAAATTCACTGTAATTTTAATCAGTAATATGCAAAAAAGGTTGTGACTTTCTGATATAAAATAGTCCTTGACTTTCATAATTCTTAAGCACTTTCTTTTATCATTTTGCTGATGTATGTTGTATTTAAAATCAGAAGGATAATGGATGTGCTTCTTAAACTGTAAATTGGGTTTTATATCAGAGACCTGTCAGGATCACGACAGGTTGACCTGACAGTGGTCTTGCATTTGCAGCTCTCCTTCATGGCTGCTTTTCAAGATGATAGGTCAGTCTTTAGAAATGTACAGATTTCTTGATCTCTCAGGAAACATCTTGGAGTTCCAACATGTACTGCTTCTATGATCTTTGTAACAGATTGAAAGCAGAGGTATCCTTTGCTGTCACATATATTGTTATTAATCAAGGTCATTTTAGTTTTGGGAAAATAATATAAATTAAAATAAATTTAGTTTTTCTACAGCCTCTAGGACAAACATCAAAATTCAGGAGAAATTGTTCATTTCTCAGTGTTACTGATAACGGTAAAACAAAAACAAACACTTACTTTAGTTTACATACTCATTAATTTCTTTACTAGGCTAATTACTAGAGGTCTATTGATGATGTTTTTTAAACAAAATGATGATGTTTCATAAATCTACTCACACAGTATAAAAAGTATTTTGTAGGTATTATTAAACTTGATTGATCATAATCTCTTGAAGGCTACTGGTATCAGTCTGCTGATGATACTGCTCTATAATACAATGTGGATGAATGGGAAAAAAGTGCTCAGAAAACTGAGAGCTAATTATTACAGAATCTGCCTTCTACTCTGTTTTGCAGACTTCCTTGCTTGGCTTATGTAGTTGCAGTAACATTTATACAGAATATGCTGTTTGAGTTATTTTTAAAAAAAAAGAATTATGATTCTTTTAGCATCACATTGCATGTTTCTACTGCAAAAAGTTTATTAAACTACTTTCAAATATGTACTTGAAATTCATAAAAATAAATTACATGGCAAATGCAATAATCACTGCTGACTCTTCCAACATGACTCTTCCAACCAAGCTCTAAAATGGTATATATTCTCAACAACATTTCTGTTTGCAATCAACAGAAAACACTATAAGAATTAATTTTAATAACTGATAATGTAAGTGTTCACAAGTAATCGTGCTGTGAAAATTATTTATCAGTATACTTTCAGTTAAAAAACAATAAAAATGTACACTGTACTTATATTTCAAAATTTTTGTCTTGCAGTGTTATGCATCTAACAAACTGAGAATGATAAAATATTGTTCTTTGTGACTGAAAATACCATAGGAAATCTATTATAACAATTTGGTCTTCTTTTTCAACTAGCAATTATAAGTTTGCGTTTTACTGAGAGGAAATTCATGTTAATCCTGCTTCAGATGAGATAAAAAAAACTTACTTTGAAATACACTCAAATAATATAGTAAGTAAATTTGTTTGCATCCATTTCAGGAAGTCACCATTCTTCTAACTAAGATGTATTTTAGCATGTTCAAAGCTGCATGGCCACAACAGCCTTACTCTTGCTGCAATGTTTCCTTTTCCTTTCTTGCCTTTGATCTGGTTGTGCTAAATTTTTTTCATGCACTAAATAATCAAAAAATTATATTCATGTTCAAGGAAAAGATGGATTACACTTCCGGCCAATTTATCATGCCTCTCAAATGTAAAAGCTGAAGTCTTTTCACTGTTGTCACTTTTCCGTTTGACGTGAAAGCAGAAGAAAAGGTTAAGGATATGTATGTACATATGGAGGCTCTTGTGAGAAGTGTACCTGAGTCTCTTCTGGAAAGTCCAACCTAGACTTTTTGCTTGTTAGCCAAAAGCCTCTGAACTCTAGCTTATTACATAGAGGATGGCAGCTGTAGCACTGGCACAGAAGCAAGTCTCAACTTCATTTGCTCAAAGAATACTGATAACTGATTATTCCCTGAAAAAGACCCTTCAGTCTTTCAACTTCAAGTGAATGAGGGTACCTTCCTGCACTTGTAAGCCAAAGATGACAAATATAAATTGATGTGATACCATACAACACCATATGTTTCACATCTCTTATTGCAAGAGGCACCTATTCAGAACAGAAGTTTAATCTTTTCATGGCAGTTATCCTCAAGATGCTATACAGGGATCTTAGTCACTAAGCTGTGGATTCCATATGCCTCCTTGGGAAACAAGAGCCTAAAATTCAGCACTGCATTCCACACCCATTATAGGGATTTACAAAGCCCCTTGATGATTCAATGCCTAATCAAACAGCTGGTACCGGGCTCAAGAGGCAATGCAAAACCTCAGGGGTTTTGAAAGAGAAATGTTATACAATCATCATCACAGGGTAAACCTGACTCAAGACCAGGGCTTCATTTTTGGAAAAGAGCCAATCAGTTATATTTCTCTTGTGACTGGATTGGGAAGAATAAATCTCAGTAACATATGATTATGATGACATTATACATGTGAGACTAAGTCATGTCGTGCCACACTAAATTAACAGGAAATGTTTTAGTGAGTTGTGTATTTTATGGAACCTTACCAAATACAAAAATCTATAGAAATCAGCACTAATCTTTCATAGGTTTGCATAAATCTCTACCAGGGTTACCCCAGTTAAGCTAATCACAGAACTTTAAGAAAAACTGCATTAGGAAAAAATCCTCCGTTTTCTTCTTTGTGTTTTTCTAGATCTACTAAATTTCATAATTATGTCCTGATTTACAATTTTTTCATTGACATAAAATGCATCTCAATAAAGGATATATAATTAGCTTTCAAGAAGCTTTCAGGAACAGATTTGTCTGGATGACTATTTGAAGAATTGCTATAAAAAAGCAAGTTGAAATTACATTACAGAGTAACTAAAGTTTATTCTTTCTCATGGAGAGATAAGTGAATAGCTACGCTGAGATATTAGAAATAGTAAAACTCAGAATTAATGAAACAATCCTCATTTTTTCTGACTCTACACCTAAGAACGTTATTTCAAAAGAAAAAGCCATTCAACAGTCAACTGTTTAGCACCCTCAAGATACCAAGTATTCAAAAAAGTGAAAAATACTAATTTAAGGATTTTTGCAAGATTTGTTTTGAATCTTTTAGCGACAGTGAAATATCAGAAAAACATTTCATGTTTTAAAATAACAATTATTCTTACTTAACAAAGGAATAATATAACCAAACCAGTTATTCAAAACCAGAGACAGTCATATGTCTCAAGCCTTGAGTTGCATAGTTGTTATTGTGCATGTTGTTAACTTTTGTAACCTTTATAAATTAAGGCAATACCATGTATTCAAACACAGAGAAGTGCAGGTTTGCCTTCTTGGAAAATCAAGTATATATACTTAATTTTTAGTCTTTAAATAAAAATATCAAATAGAATTAAAAACTACACAAATATAAATACATATTCAGCTGAGTTATGACCTCTTATGACAGTAATTTATGTGGTTAACATCTTTATTTAAAGAAATACGGGTGAAAATTAAAAGGATATTGCTCAAATTAAAAAAGAAATCCAGCACCCAGTTTATTTTCAGATCCATATGAACGAGTTTATTGCTCTTTCATGTGATAGATGTTTCTGAAACCTTCCAATTCTCTTCAGCTCTTAACATTAAAATACAATCCAATGTGAGGTTCTTGTGAGGATTTTCTTGTTATCATAAGAATAATCTGTCCTAAATTGACACCCACCAGCCACACATACATATTAAAAGCTAGTTGGGCTCCTAGCTAATCTTAGAACAATAGCTCGAGACATCAACAATTGTTTTTTATTAAAATATTCCAATGTGTCTGATGAGGTGAAAATAAAAGTTGAAGTTAGAATTCTCAAAATAGGTTGATCCAAAAGTGAAATTATCTACATTTGGAGGATAAAGATATAACTAAAAAAAGTTTAGTCAAGGTTCAGTTTTTCAAAAAGTAACATAGCTTTTCTAAAAAGAAATGCTATTGCTTATGTTCCATTTCAGTTGCCTCTTTTTAGAAGTAATATTTTTAGAGAAAATTTATTTTATCATTTAGTTATAAATTCAATCAAAAGTTTACGTAAGAATTTGTCAGAACTATTTTTAAGACCCCATGAATTCTCAGCATAGAGACTGCATATGAGATTTTCAAAAATCAACATCTGTAAAACCCACTTAATTTAATTTTGTAAGTGAAGATTTCAACAACTGCTTTTTCTCTCGCAAGCTGTAATATAAATATACATCAAATAGTTTTCCATTTACAAAGAAGCAAAGAAGAAAAAAATCCCCATTGATTGTAATCGTAATTACTTATTGCTTCTTGATAGCTATAAAAAGAGTACAGTAAAGAGTAAAGTATAAATGCATCCTATGTGTGTTATTTATTGGTACAATAACAAAAACAAATGCATTTGAAACAATTAAATATATTTTAGCCTTAAGAAATTTGGTGAGAAGTCTTACAACTCTGTATTTTAACCACAGAGAAAGTTTCAGCACCCTAGTTTTCCTGGTTAGTTAGTCCTTTGGTGTGTTACAGAGTCCTTTAAGGGCAAGTTTAAACATTTCTACAGTGGCAATATAACAAAACGTATTGTTCTAATAACCGGGAGAATTCCTAACTGGAGTTTCCTACTGTTTTGTATTCTCCTCCATAGTACCCAGCACCACAACAATCTCAGCTCCTTTAACATTTCTTATGACTGTGCCTTGCTCACAGTTTCTTCAGCTTCATCTCTCTCTCTTTAGAAACTAGGTTTAAAAACACAAAACATTTTTGTGGAAAGAAGAATGGAACAACAAAAAAATAATTTGGAAGTATTTAAGAGAGTGTAAGCAAGGAAGCATGTCATATTCTTTAAATATGTGCTAAAGGAGTCCCTTTTGCAGACAGAGTAAGATGGAAGCCAAACATCCAGCAAATTGAAGAGGCATAAGGAAAATGCTACAATATTAAAAACTGTCTGAAGGGCTTGAGTCATGAGAAAGGACAGGCAACTGACAGAAGCTTTTCTCTTCCTTCTCAATTTGCCTCTTTAGGCCTGCGAAACAGAAACAGAACATGATCTGCGAACAAGATTAGCCAGGAGAATTTATAGTGAAAATAGCATGAATCACAAAGACAAAATGGAAAAAGTCTTTATGCTATGAAGAAATCTGCAATCTTTGATGGAATGAACACGCAAATCTGATAACTATTATCAAGTGATAATAGTAAAGGATGCAAATATAAACATAGTCATGACCATAATGAGTTTAAGTTAGAGTTCTATTATATTATCTAAATTTTCTTTTGTTCATGACACTTATTGTATTAGAATTTTACAACTAGATATTCTTCTCTTCATTGCATACATGGACAGAACAATGGTAAAGATAGATATATACTATATTTAAAATTATTGGTTATGAACAATATTTTTTTATCAAATAAATTTTAGCATTCCTGAACAATAATTTCCCCAAATAATCAAAATAAAATGCATCTAACAAAATATATATTTCCAAAATATTATTTTCCCAGATATTTGCTGATTACATTTCATCACATTTGTCTACATACAGTGATTGAGCAAAAGATTTTAATGTTGCAAAATGAAGCAGTAACCTAAATTCAACAGATTTAATAATGTTCATGCAATCTCATTTCTGACTCCTCCAAGTTTGTCCTGAGGACTAAATAATAAAGGTTACTGTAACATTATTAAAAATTATAGCACACTATGAACACACAAAGAAGTAGTAATTAAGATAGGCAATGCAGAATCTGGAATTTCCTAATTTTGGTATGCTTTACAACTAACACAGTATTTGTTCCTATGTGCTCTTTTAAAGGAACAAGCAATCAAATAGTTCCACCTTTGGCAAGAGAAACAACTCCCTCCAGTCTCTTTTTCTCATTTATCTTTGTTGGAATATTAAGATACCTTCATGTCCATGTGGTGCTTGTGTCAGAGGCAGAGAAGGAAGAAGAAAAGATGAGAAACTGCATGTCAGAAGTAAATGCCTGGACATGGGGCAACATTTACCAGCAATAAGAATCAAGCTATATGTGTTCTGCAGACGTTCTGCTGTTTTGTCAGGGGGTAGGATAAAGTGGAGTTCTGAAAACAGGACAGCTTGGGTGTTTTTTCAGATCCAGTCCCACCCCTCTCAATATACAGCAGTTCAAAGAGCATAGTTCAACCAAGCATTCATTTTGGCTGAAGGATCTGTCTGACTCCAAATTTTGATGCAGTACTATTTGATAGCTGGCCAGTTATGCTGCAAGTAAGAAAGGAAATAACAAAATTCAACTTTATATATCAGCCAAAGCTGAAGAGAATTTCATGTTACAAAACATGCACTACAGCCTACAGGGTTTACTTATACCAAATTAAAGAACTGCTGCAAACACTGTAAATGTGACAATTTATTAAAAAAAAAGAAAAGTAAGAATCTATTAAAATGGTAAAAGTTATGCCATCTAAGTATTAGGGTTGCTAGTAAAACCCCTATTAGCTACTAAGCAATGCTATGAAGGCTGTAAGGGGAGGGAATACAAGAAATACTGCCATTATGAACTCTCAAAAATTGCTAACTGGGAAAAGCAATATTTTGGCTAAGTTTTCTTATACTAATTCTATGCTAAAAGGTTAAGCTCTTTAAAAATACTTACAAATGATCTCCGCAGATCCATATAAAATAATTAGTTATGTCTACATGGTATAAAATAATGATAAATTTGTTTCAATATTGCATATGCATTTTCTCGTTCATGTTTATGAAAATGCCTTAGTTTTTTTTTAAATTATGACATATTGAAAGGGTAGGAAAACAGAATTTGAGAAACGCATCAAAGTAACTTAACTGGAAATACACCAGTTTGCGAAAATACAAGAACACAGTTATTTATGTCTGTAAAGATGTCTGCATCAAGTAACTGTGTAACAGTATACATGTATATACAATTCAGTAATATACATACATACATAATATTAAACATAACTAGACACATTAAAAAACTGATAGACCAATGCTATGAACATCCTCCACTCTGAGCAGAAGGGTTATCACAGCACATATCAGCACATTTTCTACCAGCTTTCCCTGAGCTGACACTGAGATGGAACTATCAGTATCTCCGCAGGTTCTGGCACGAAAGTGTTCATCCAGATTCCCCACTACAAACCACAGCTGCTTCCCTGTACTGAACAGCTACAGCAGCACGAAGTTTTACACTCCTTCTCAAGCTAAAACCAGAGGTATATGATGTTTACAGACAAATCCTTAATATCCCAAACAATTTTTAATTTATATCAAGATCTTTGATGATCTGGCTTCAAAGGGACACCTATGATTGCACACAAGTCTTCTGGCTTCTACAAGGAAAATGAAGTTGTTCATGGGCTTAGAAGTCTACATATCTACAAGTCTGTGGGGCTGGGGGGATTCACCTCAGAGTACTGAGGCAGCTGGCAGAAGAGTTTATCAAACTACTGTCCATCATTTATCATCAGATCTGGTTAACTCAGGGAGCCCTGGATGACTGGAGGCTGGCCAGTGTGATGCCTCTCTTCAAGAAGGATTGGAAGGAGGATCAGGAAACTACATGCCTGTCAGCCTGACCACAGTACCAGAGATGGTTATGGAACATCCTGAGTGCATTCACATGGCACATACACAACAAACAAGAGATTGGGCCCAGCCAGCACAGTTTTAGAAAAGAAAAGTCCTGCCTGATCTACCTGATCTCCTTTTAGGACCAGGTGTCCTGTCTAGTGGTTGAGGTGGATGTTGTCCACCTGGACTTTAGCAAAGCCTTTGATAGTTTCCCTTGGCATTCTCCTGGAAAACCTGGCAGCCCACAAGTTGGACAGGTGCACCGTTCAGTGTGTTAAAAACTACTGGATGGCCAGATCCTGAGAGTGGTGATCAATGGAGTCAAGTCCAGCTGGCAGCTAGTCACTAGTGGTGTTCCCTAGGGTTCAGTAATGGGGCCAGTTCTGTTTAATACCTTTATTGATGATCTGGTAAGGGGATTGAGCACGCCCTCAGTAAGTTCACAGATCACACAAAGATGGGTGGGAGTGTTGGTCTGCTGTAATGTAGGAAGGCTCTGCACAGGGGTCTGGACAGGCTGGATCAATAGGCTGAGACCAATTGTATCAGGTTCAATGAGAGGTGGGGGGGCCTGCCCTTGTGCCACAACAACCCCATGCAGTGCTACAGGCTGGGAGCACAGTGGCTAGAAAACTGCCTGGCAGAAAAGGACCTGGAGGGGCTGATCAACAGCTGGCTGGACATGAGCCAGCGTGCACCAAGGGGGCTAAGAACGCCAATGGCATCCTTGCATGTATCAGCCATAGTGTGGCCAGCAGGACAAGAGAAGTGATCGTGCTTGCCACTGTACTTTTTAGTCAGCCCTGGTGAGGCTGCACCTTAAGTCTTTTGGCCAGTTCTGGGCTCCCATTTCAAGAAAGACATTAAGGTGCTGAAGCAAGTCCAGAGATGGGCAACAAAACTGGTGTAAGGTGTACAGGGTAAGTTAAGTCCCGTGAGGAGTGGCTGAGGGAGCTCAGGTTGTTTAGCAGGAGAAAAAGTGGGAGACCTTGTCACTCTACAACTGCCTGAAAGAGGGTGTACCCAGATGGGGGTTGGCCTCTTCTCCCAGCCAGCCAGTGGCAAGATGAGAGGACATAGCTTCAAGCTGTGCTAAGAGAGGTTCAGTTTGGGCACCAAGAAGAATTTCTTCACTGAAAGGATGATCAGACATTGGAATGGCTACATAGGGAGGGGGTGGAGTCACCATCCCTAAGAGTGTTCAAGAAACAACTGGAAAAGGCACTTAGTGCTATGGTTGAGGTGACATAGTGATTGGTCAAAAATTCGACTCAATAATCTTGGACGTTCTTTTCCAGCCTATGTGATTCTATGATATCTGTAGCTCAATACAAATAAAGTCATCTTAGAAATTAATGATAAAAGCATTCTGAGAAATATAACTAGTTTTGCATAAAATTACAATTAATTAAGGTATTTAGTTTAATTAAATAATGAAATGAATTCATTAATGAATAAATTACAGGAAAATATCAGGTTCTATGTACTTTCTTTCTTTTTTCATAAAATATTTGTTAGGAATAGCCTAACAAAAGTAAACTTTAATGGTACTCCATACCCACCACTTTAATTCTGGAAAAGCAGTCAGTAATCAAGTAAATGTTACTATAAGAGCATTAAAGTAAATACATTAGTTATTCATAGGCTACACTGAGTATAATTAAATTATACATTCTGATGAAAAGGAGACATTTTTGACATGCTGATTTAAAAAAAAAATCAACAAAACCAATTCATTTTTATGATTTGCAGAAAAGACATCATTTCTTGACAACATTTGGAGAAAACATAGAGAAGCTGACATCCTAACATTTTGTCACAGAATATTAAGCTTTTTCACCCTTATTTACCTTTCACCTTAACCACAACAGTGAGAGAAAGTTGTTTATGTATGAATACTGTTTACTCAGTTAGGTTAGTGGCTCTATTTAATTTTGAGCTACCACATAAGCCATTATTACAACTGACAGTATGGAATTATTATTAACAGACAAGCTAAAAACTGAACAAGCCAGCAAACCTAATTTTCATTTTTATGCCAAATAGGATTTTTTCCAGTTGCCTAGATAAATATGTTGGTAAAGAACAACGAATTTCAAGAACAAGTAAAATACTCAACTTCACTTAATCTACAATGCATGAAAACCTTTGATTTTCCTTAAATATTTTCAGTTTTTTAGAGATAATTCTGATAAATTAACCTATAGAACAGTGCAATGGATCCCTAGCTATAGATCTGGTTAAATGCAATGGTATTTTTTCGTAGAAACTGCAAACTATAGTTTTTAATAATCAATATCTTACTGCCTAAGAGATAAGATTACATTAGAAATTTGAACATAACAATACATTTTAAAATAAAAACTAGTGTTTTGGAGAAAAAATAAAACTGAAAATTTTCCACCATTGGCCTTTCCCTTTAGTGAATAATTTACGACAACCGCATAATTCCAGAAGTTTGTAAGATGTGATACACTAAACAAATGGAGGGAAGTTGCTTGATGATTTCTTTCTTTTCTAAATATT
>VZRX01014375.1:6778-21247 GCA_013398075.1 Notiomystis cincta
CCCCCCCCCCAAGCAACATGAGGTCTTGATATTCCTTTTGAGAAGAGATTCCTTCTGCCCTGTCCTTGGATATCTGGGAAGGAGCAGGGAGTGGCAGAGCCAGGCTTGGTTCAGCCTCTGTGTGAGATGTGATCTTCCTGCTGAGGCAAAGCAGATCCATCTGTGCATCCATGGGCTCAAACCTGAATTTTTCCATCTTTTCCTGCCAGCCCTGCTGCAGGGAGCTCCACAGGAACCTGCTGTGCCACAGTTCTCTTCCCTCATCCCTCTGGGACACCGGAGAGGGGACAAACCTGGCTCAAACCTGGCTCTTGGTGCCACTGCCACACCTGGAGAGGAGAACGTGGTGAGCCAGGGGAAGGTGCCCTCACTGTGCCCCCCCTCATTAGCACAGCTGCTAATGAACATTGGCTCTCCCTCATGGGGCAGCTCTGTGCCCACCTCACCCCAGTCCCAGCACACAAACCACGGGCACCTTGGCACCCCCTGGCAGCCCTGGCTAATCCCTGTTCCAGTTCCTTTCAGCGTCTCACCAAAGGCATCTCGGGGGGTCCAGGCTCTGTAGCTTCGTTCTGCCAAAGTCCTGCTGAGGGCTGGGAATGTCTCGGTGCTAAATGAATGTTCCAGGGTGTCCATAGGAAATCCCAGGGCTGGGTGTAGGTACGAGGTGGGGAGGTTCTGTGGGAGCATTGCAGCCAAGGCTTGATAATCTGACTTTATACCAAAGGTTTCTCCTCTTAATTCGATGGGAATTCAGTGAGGCAAATATCTCTGGAATTCAATTGAGTTTTCCTAATGCAGTTTAGTTGATTTGCTGGATTATTGGCAGATTCTGCCCCATTAACCCAAAGAAATCAGAATTTCCAGTGCAGTAACTCAGCCTGGCAATGATCACTGCGGTAGGGATTGGATTTCACTGCCTGATGAGCCACTCTTCCCAAAAACCCCCCTGGGGATCCATGGGAACAAACCTGGTCTGGAGCTGGATCAGTCCAACACTGCCTTACCCGAGGAGCTCAGCTTTGGGGGTGGTCACTGAGGCTTCTTATGCAAAAGGGCTTCCCAACCAGAAACCAGTGTGAAAAGTCAGGAACAGCAGATTGTCCTGCCAAGATATTTAGGGAAAACTCCAGAAATTTGCCTGTCCTTGCAGGGCAGGCCTTGCCTGAAGTGAGGGATTGGGGCTGTGAAGCTGTGATGAAACCACTGCTGTTGGAGTCAGCCTTCCAAGGGGTTCTGTGTTGCATTCTGGGGACTTTGAGGTTTTCTTTCGTTGGTTTGTTTTTATACACATAAGAAAATGGTCGATTTTTCTCTATTTTTGTATAGTTTTGCATTTTATAATCATGGGGGAAATTTTACAGACTGTTCTTTTACTCATGTGTCTTGTCTTTCCAAGTGGTGTGGTTTGCTTTTCCGATGGAGAAAAGGCCATTCCTGCTGCTGCCGTGCCCAGATCCCACCCTGCTCCCCCAGGAATGTGCTGGGGCCTCTTCCCAGCCCCCAGCCCCTCACCAACACACTTTGCACACACCTGAGATGTCCTTAACCCTCCTCTGTCACACTCAGCTGTCCCTTCTTTGCTTTTCAGTGTTGTTTTTAATCTGAATTTGTGGATTTTGGTGATTTCTCCCTCCAAGTGGTGTAAAAACCCCACAGGTTTCAGTTGAGGCTTTCCCTGCTGTCTGCTGTTGTTATTTTATCCAGAACTGGGGCTATTCTTCAATCCCTGTGCAGGAGATGCTGTTGGCTGGTGCATGGAAATGCTCTTGGAAGGTTTCCTCTCCCCCTGGTGCTCCCTGGCCAGGCTGGGAGCTGGGATTTCATCCTGGTGCCTGAGGATTGCTCCTTAAATAATCCTGGCATTAGCAGGGCTCCCACCCTCTCCTCCTCCCTCTTCCAGGGAGCTCCAGCCCCGTGCTCCTGCGTCACTGAAGCAGATCCCTGGAATGATACTGCCCTGAACTTTGGGATCAGAGGAGAGGAGAGCTTCTGGAATACTAAAATCCAGCCCAAAGCAGATTTCCCCCCTTTTTTCCCCCAGCAGAGGTGGCAGTTGCCACTGATTTGGCTCTGCAAAGATTTTTTGGTTTTGTCTTCTAATTAATAACTTGTCACCTAATGGTGCTTTTAAAAGTTTCTCTTGATTGGGTTTGCCCCATTCCCAGTGCAGGGATGGACGGGAAGGTTTCTCATCAAACATTCCTGGGGCACTCAGACCCACATTCCACATTCCCTCTGCCCTGGAATTTTGGGCTCCCTCCTCTCCAGCTGGGGCCTCCTGCTCTTCTCACCAACACTGAGTCACCCTGAAGCTCTGTTTGGGTGAAGTGAGAAATTAAAATCCCCCAAAGCCTCTCAGTTGTAAGGAAATAAGGAATTAGCCCTTGTCCTTGGCTGCCCCATCCTGCTGCCAGGCTGGCAGCTCCTCCCAGGTGACCAACCTGTCTGAATTTGGGTTTTTTTGTTTCCTTCCTGGTCTCATTGCTACTAGTCCTTTCAAGTTTTTAATGTATTGATTGTGTTTTAAAATGAATGTTCCTTTCACTGAATTCTAATGAATAAACTGCAGATTTTTAGAGAACATTGGATTTCACTGGTGGTTTGGTGTTTTCCTGCTTATTTTAGCCTTGATTTAATGTTTCTCTTTCCCTTCCTCTCCTATCTGTTGGTTATTTGCCAGTGAAGTGGATTTTTTCATGGGAGAGGACAACAGAGACCCTTTGGAACGAGGTATGGCCCCTCAAACCCTGAGTCATTAAATGAGCCCTGGAAAATATCCATCCTTTAAAGCTCCAGAGCCGATTTTCCCTCTCCTCTGGGTCCAGGGCTCAGGTGGGTGACAGGCACCAGAGGTTCCCTGGCTCTGAGGTGACCCCACCTGGCTGGGACATGCCCAGGGATGGCAGGGAAGGCTTGGGAGGGATGGTTTTATTTGGGATCCTGCTGGATGTGTTCCTCGAGTGCCTCCCGGGAGTTCAGAATGCATTGGAAGACCCAGGAGAAGAGTCCTGCCCTCCCCTCGTGCCCTCCGCGGGCAGAAATTGAATTTGTGAGAAGCTGTAATTATCTGTAGAGTCTGATGAGCTGCCCTTAATGAGTCCGGAGCGAGCCGGGGGTGCCCTGGGGAGGCTTTGTCCTTTCCCTCTCCATCCATTGGAGATTCCCGGCCATCCATCAGTCTGCAGGGGAGGGCAAAGCTCCGCCTTGGGGGTTGGGAGCCTCTGCTCCTCCTGTCCCAAAGCTCCTCAGGCGGGAGGCTCCTCTGCAAATGCCGAGTTTCCATCGCAAGTCCCTCTCTGCTCCCTGGGGAGAATTTTCCCACTCCCAGCCTGAATCCATCCCTGTTTCGTTCAGAATCAACCAGGCTCCATCACGGCCACAGGTTCAGCTCCTGGCCCAGCAGACGAGGCTGAGCAGCTTTGGAAAAGCCTCCCTGTGCCTTCAGATTCTCTTTGGGCACCTGAGGAGCTTTTCCACCATCCCAGTGCAAACCTCCTCCCCCTGTGACCCCACAGAGAGGGCTCAGGGCTGCCCCAACCCAGCTCTCCCCTCGAGCTATTTAATATTTTTTAATATTTATTTCATGGTACGGTTTTCTGCTCCATTTCAGCTGGTAATAACCTCCTCCATCCCACTGGGAAAGCCTCCAGCAGCTCTGGTGCAGAGGGCTGGGGCTGTGGCTTCTCCTCCAGGCTTACACAAGGTCAGGGTGCCCCAGGAACAGCTTTGACTCTGCCACCCGTGTTTGTCACAGCTCTGGTGGCTTTTACCCCAAACAGGAGGAGGGCAAGGGGGGGGTTGGGGCAGCTCCATCCCTGCTCTGTCCCCAAAATCCCTGCTCCTCGTGGGGACAGTGAGGGGCCAAGGCAGCAGCTCTGCCAAGGAGCAGGCAGGGACCAGCGTGGGGCAGAGGCCACCAGCCCAGTGCTCCTGGGGGGATGAGGCTCCTGAGAATCCCTGACTGAATTTAGGGAGGGGAAAAATTGCCCCAGCAGGGCAAGGGCAGAGGGCAGGAGCTGACAGCTGCTGCTGGATGAGCTCTGATCATCTTCCTTCACTTTAAACATGGGAATGTTTGGAAATCTGGAAGGCACTCGGCTCAGAAAAATGACACGTGGGGCTGCCAAAGCTGGAAAACTCAGCCAGAGGAGCCAAAAAACTGTGGAAAGGCTGGGCAGGGGTGAGTGTTGTGTGCCTGGGGGTGCCTGGGTCATGAGCTCCAAATTCAGGCTTCAAATTGCCCCTCTGGAGTTGTGATCCCATCCAACCTCCCTGCAGCTTGTTATTCCAGGCACCCTCCCTGCATCCCAAATATTCCTGGATTAAAGAGCATTCCCAAAGCCTTTCCAGACCCTGCTTTGAGGGGAGTCTGAGCCTGCAAAAGCTGCAAGGGCATTTTCTGCCGAGGACGACGGCCAAGCTGGGATTCCCTGGCAGGGACTGGGGTTATCCAGGGGATTCCTGGCTCGTGCCTGGCGGGGTTTGATGCCCTGGTGCCCGGGGAATATTGAATATTCCCCCTCGGCTTCACCCCAGGGAGTGCAGTGCTGGCACGGATGGATGCAGGGAATGCTGGCTGAGGGATGCAGGAGATGGATTTCACCTGGTCCCTGCCTTGTTCCCTTCTCCCAGCACCTTCCCAGAGCATTGATGATGAGGAGGACAGCGGGATCAGCGCTGGGGATGGCCCATCCCCCTGGGAATGCTTCACACCCTCAGCTCTAATTGCCTCCTTGTAAACACAAATTGACTCGTTTGCTGCAAACAAATTCCTGCTGGAGAAACCTCGCTGAAGTCAGTTGTCATCGCAGGATGTATCTCACACTTTGAAGTGTTTCTCTTTTCCCCCTTTTTTCTCCTAAGCGATTTGAAAAGCGCAGACACAACAGCTTTGCTCCCTGAGGGGACACGAGGGGTTTGTGGCACTGCCAGCGTCCTCAGAGGGCTCTGCCTGGGCCTGGTGACCTTCCTGTCACCTGCACTCGATGGCAGCACCCAGCTCCTGTCACCTGGAGGCCTTCCAGTGGTTTGCTGTCACCCCTGGGACAGCTGGCTTAGTCCCTGCCCTATTTCCATGGCCTCTTCACCCATCTGGATCTAGTGAAGCCCATTCCCATTCCCATTCCTATCCCATCCCATCCCATCCCCACCAGATTTTATGGTCAGTTCCCAGCTGGTGGCTCCTACTGGGTCAGCAGAGCCAGGGACAGCCCTGGGATACCCTTCCTGGGATACCCTTCCTGGGATACCTTCCTGGGGACACAGCAGTGCCCCCCCATCACCACAGCCACCGTTTTTGGGGGTCCCTGTGTCCCCCCCAGCTCAGCCCCGAGGTCCAACCCCCCAGGGCAGCCACCAGCCCCGGGTGCCACTTCCCGACAGCGGCTCCGTGCTGGAGGATTATTTCTAATCCCTCTATTTTTAGAACAATGCTGAAATCTGTTTAATGCTGGAGGGATTTGGGGGAAAAAAAGACAAACAACAAGGAAAGAAGAGCAATTTTCTTTCTGATGCAGGAGCTGTCAGTGAAGGGTTTTTTTGGGGGGTTTTTTGTTTGTTTGTTGGGAGGGTTTCTCTGTTGAGTCTGTGAGAAGGGAGGAGGGGAGGAGGAATTAAGCCCTAAGGAAAAGCTCCCAGCGGGTGTCCTGGCTGTCCTGGGCATGGAAAATGTCACAGCAGCAGCAGCTGCAGGACCAGGTCATCCTGCTCCCCAAAATCTGGAGCTGGCCAGGCTTTCCCCAGGCAGGGGGGTTCCCTGAGCAGGGGCAGAGCTCAGAGCAGTCCCTGCATGGGAAGGGGCCGGAGAGCATCCGGGAGAGCTCAGTTTTTGGGAATGTCCTTTGGCAGCACCACGGGAGGGGCCGCAGCCACTGGGGACCATCCCCTGCCCACCCTGAGGGGCCTCGGTGACAGAATTCCAGCTCCCCTGGGGGATCGCAGCCCTCCTGGGGAATTTCGGGCCAGTTTTGGTGCTGGGCTGACCTCTAAGGGAGAGCTCCGTTATTGCAGCTCCCGGAATCCCAGAAACGCTTGGATTGGGAAAGCCTCACAGCCCATCCTTGGGCAGGGACAGCTCCCACTGTCCCAGGCTGATCCAAACCCGTCCAGTCTGACCTTGGACATTCCAGGGATCCGGGGCAGCCACAGCTGCTCTGGGCACCCTGTGCCAGGGCCTCCCACCCTCCCAGCCAGGAATTCCTTCCCAGTATCCCATCTAAATCTCTCCTCTTTTAGTTTCAAACTGTCCCCCTTTGTTCTATTATTATGGCCAACACTGAGCTGGGTCTCCCCAAAATTCTCCTGAGGCAGCCTGGAGGCCTGGAGCACTTTTTGGGGGACACAGCAGGGGAAAACAGGGGGATGAGCCAGAGCTTCCCATCCCCTCAGTGGGAATGTTCACCTGGAGAAGGGAAGGCTCCAGGGAGAGCTCAGAGCCCCTTGCAGGGTCTGAAGGGGCTCCAGGAGGGCTGGAGAGGGATTTTGGCTTGTGAGCAGTGGCTCCAGAGCAGGATGCAGAGCTGGAATCTCCCTGGGCTGGGGTGAGGGTCAGGATTGTCTGGATGAGACCTGGAGCCTCCACGTGGGAGCCTGGGAGTGTTTTGTAGGAAGCATCTCTGAGATTAAGGAATGCCAAAGGCAAAGGAGACTCAAATCTGATTAAAAAGTGATTAAGGCTGAGGCTGAAAAACAGGACCAGAGGAAAGAATTCCAACAGGATAAACAGAGGGACTTCCCTGCAGGGAAAGGGCTTCAGCCCCTGTAAGGGCTGCTGAGAGCCACAGTGGCCCAAATGACGGCCCCAGGAGTGGCCAGGCTCTCCCTGAGCCCCAACTTCCATCGGGGAATCCTTTTTTTTGGTCATGGCATCTCTCTGTCCCTCCTCCCCACAGGATGCCTGGGGAGCCAGCAGCCCTGAGGGCACAGACAGCCCCAGCAGCCTCACCTGGACCACACCCAGGAGCTCCTTTGAGGCCAGCCCTGGCTCTCCAGCCCCTCCTGGGCTCCCCAGCCCCTCCTGGGCTCCCCAGCCCTTCCTTCCCCAGGGATGAGCTGGCTGCCAGCCTGCTCTGAGGGGCCCGGGCCACCTCCCTCGTCCTGCTCAGCTACCGAGGGCTGCTCCCCTTGGCCGGGGCTGTGGGTGCCCTCACTGCCCTCAAATGTGCCTTGGTGCCATCACTGCTGCCCTCAGATGTCCCCAGAGGTCCTGAGGGGTGTCCTGGGGCCAGGCCAGACTGCAGAAGAGGTGTCACCAGGGCAGGGTGCCACAAATAAACCCCCCCTTCCCTGAGCCCCCCGAGCCTGGCTCTGTTCCCGTGCCAGGAGCAGCCTGGGGGAGGTTCCTCCTCTTCCTCACGCCCTGGGAAAGCACGGGAAGTGTTCCTGGGCATTACCTGGCACCTCCCAAAGGTGGGCAGTGATTTTCCATCTGCCTTTCCCTGCTTCCCTCTGCTCCCTGTGGGATTTCCCCTTCAGTCCCTTTTCAGTGCTTGGCTCCGCTCTGATTTTGGTTTCTTTTCCTCTGGGAATTCCCCACCCACCACAGAGGGGCTCTGGAACCTGCTCCCCCTGGAGCTGTGCTGGGAGCCCCTCTGGGAGCTGTGCCTGCCTCCCTACTGGGACAAATCCCACCAGGATGGATCCCAGCAGGACCAATCCCAGCTGTGTGTCCACACCGAGGGCTCAGTGGTGGGAAAAACTGGTTTTCCCTCCCACAAAACTTGGGGAGAGGGGGCAGAACTCCCGTGGCAGCTCCCACACGTGTCTGCAGCACATCTGAGGACCCTCCTCCTCCTCCTCCTCCTGCTCCTGCTCCTCCTCCTCCTCCTCCTCCTCACTGCCGTGGGACAGTGAGTGTGAGGCCGTGCTGGCTTTGATCCGGAGCTTTGCTGTGTTTGATCTGAGCCGTTTGATCTCATTCCTCCCCCCACACTCTGCAGCTTTCCCTGCTCTTTCGTGCAACGCAGGGAAGTTTTCCCGTGTGCATTAATTCCCTGTGCCGTTATCTCCCATCTCCTTTTTGGGTAAACTGTTTGTTTATGATAATCAGGTGCCTCTTGGTGTGAAACCAGGAGGAAAAAGTGAAATCTGGAAGTCGGCCAGGCCCGGGGAAGGAGGGGCACAAGAGCCAGTCCAAAACAGAAAACTCCCTGTGCCTGTAGATTTTCATCAAGGTGACACCTGGAGCAGGGAAGGGCCAACGTTTGAGTGCCTGGGGCAAAGCTGGGTCTCCCTGCTCCTCTTCCACATCCCAAAGTGTCTCCTGCCCTCGGGGGGTGTTGGTTTTGCTGGCTGGTTCCCTGCTCAGTGCCTTGGGGAGGATGGCACAGCTCAGCCTCTCTGGGGTCCCCCTGCCCCAGCCCTGAGTGCCCCCTGGGGACGTGGGTGTTGCATTTTGCTGAGCTCCATTGGCGGAAAACCCCCAGTTTTGACCCAAAGCAGCAGCAGCTCAGGTGTTTGTGAAGGCTGGAGCCTCCTGCAGCTCTGCAGGGCCCTTCCCTGGCCGGAGTTAGGCTGGGTTTGGGATTGGGGCACCGTGCCCTGGGTGTTTTACTGGGACACCTCACCTGCAGCCTCTGTTCAGTGCCCCTTTTCCTCTTCTTGAATCCTCTTACACCCCTGCCTACCCTGGGAATATTTTGGCTTTCACACAGCAGCCTCAGCTCCTCGTTTTGGGAGTTTTGGGGCTCCTGAGAGACCTGTGCCCAGGGGGAAGGGGCTGCAGGGAGAGCTGGAATGAGAAGATCAGGCAGATCTGTTGGTCCATCCAGGGGGACGCTCACCTCTGCTTTTCCATCAAATTAAAAACTGCTCTCCAGTTTTCTGGCACCTGGGAGAAAGGCTGGGACCTGGATCTAGGGGGACACTGAGTTCTGTGGAGCTGCAGTGGCCACACAACGGAGGAAATCCAGCTGTGAGCAGGAATTTTTGGGACCTGGCTGATTTACCACCACGGGGAATTGTGAAGCCAATGTTCCCCAGGGTGTTATTTGTGCCACAGGGTGTGCCAGGCACCACAGCTCCACTCTGGGGATGCTGGATCTGGGATGGGATGGGATGGGATGGGATGGGATGGGATGGGATGGGATGGGATGGGATGGGATGGGATGGGAGGAACCATCCTGCTGGATGGAGCAGCTCCATCCATCACCTCCAGCTCAGCTTCCACAAAGCTTTCCTGGGGATTGTGGCTCCATCTTCCCGTTCCAGGAGGAGCTGTCAGGACTCCAGGAAACCCTTCCAAGGTCTGGCTGGGAGTGGTTGTGCTGCTGCTGTGGCGTTTGAAAGTTTGCTCAGGGGAGAGCCAGGGCTGGAAGCTGCAGGGCAGGAACCTCCCCAAACACGAGGTGCAGGGTTTGCAGAGGGTATTTGGCACCTGAGGGCGCTTTCCAAGGTGGGTGGGAGACTCCCCGTTGCTCTGAAGGCTTTCTTTTGGAATTAGGGGGTTTCTGCAATGTGGGTTTTACCTCCAGCAGCATCTCCGGGGCAGCAGTAGGTGAAACTCCACGGTTTCAGAGCAGGCTGGATAAAGAAAGTTATTTATTTCATGCTTAAAACCAGCTGCAATATTTCACAGGGTGCTGGGACCCCCCGTTCTCCCCTCTGTTCTGTGCTGGAGCTGCAGAGGAGATGGATCCTCGGGGGGTATTTCTGGGCGATCTGAAAGGGCTCTTTGCCAGCATTCCTTTGTGTTTCCCACCTCTCTGCAGCTTCCCTGGAGCTGGCCGTGCCCCGGGCCGGGCAGGGGCTGTGCCGGTGGCTCTGCCCGGATCCGGGGCCGCACAGCGTGAGTCAGGCTGCAGAAATCTGCCCGGGGCTGCTGCCTTTGGAGATCGTGCCCATCTCCTGCGAGCACGCTGGGACTGGTCCGGGCGGAGCTGCCGAACCGGGTTAATGGTTTGGCACCCCCGGCACGGGGGGAGCGGGGCTGGGGAGGGCCCCGGGGGCTCCCGCTCGGGCTCCCCCCGCTTTTTGCGGCTCCAATCCCCAGCCTGGCCCGGGGTGGTCCCACAAACGCCGCCCCCTGCCCGGAGGCTTTGGGAGCAGCTGCGGCGCGGGGGTGTCCCTGGAGAAACCGGGAACAGCACAGGATGGACACCCGGGCCGGGAAATGGGACTCTGGGTCCCCTGGAGGCTTCGGCTGCCCCTCTCTGCCCCTCCTGCCCTGCTGGATCCCAGCACCGTGCGCTTTGCAGGCGCAGGAGAGCGCGGCTTCCTCCTCCCCAGAGACAGACTGATGAGATGGCAGGAGGTTTGATGCTAAAAACGCACTTCAGACCCCCAGGTCGGGGAAACAGGGAGAATTTGGGTGTTCCCCTGCCCTCCCCTCAGTGCTGTTCTCAGGGCAGCTGCGGGAGATGTGGTTCCGTGAGTGGATCCCGCCAGGATCAGCCCCTCCCGGGCACACAGGGGTGGCAGGGCAGGCACCGGGATCCTGGAGCCCCAGCCCTGGCTCTCGTCCACCCCGGGCTATTAATAACCCCTGCGAGGCTGCGGGCCGGAGGAAACGGAGGAAATGAAGTTAATACATGGAAATGTTTCCTTGTTTTCCCACTTGCTGCTCGGGGCTGGCCTGCTGCTCCCTGTCATTCCCGTCCAGCCCGGGCTGGGGCTGGTTCTGGGAGAACCCAGTTTGGGAAGAAATGTTGAAAAAAATGGGGATTTGGGGGATACAAGAGGGAAAAGGACTGTTCAGGTGTGTTGGAGCTGCTTAGAAACAGGGAGGGGCCTGTTCTTTGAGGAAAAGAGGGGGAAAATCACCTTTGCTTGTGGGTTTGGGACCGCTCCTGTGCGGGATGCAGAGCCCAGAGCAGCACCCGTGTCCCGTGCGGGGCCGGGGCGATGCTCCGTGACTCAGCCCCGCCGCCCTTCGCACGCCGGCAAGTCCCTTCCTGCAGCCACCGCGCCGGGCCCGGCTCTGCCCCCGCCGCGCACGGCTGAGCCCCGGCTGAGCCCCGGCGCCTCTTCCCACCCCTCGGCGTTATTCCTGCCCTTCTCCGGGGGGATGCCGCTCTCCCCGGGGCGGGGATGGCGATGCCGCCCTGGCTCTGACCCCAAGCGCATCTCTCTCGAGGTTTCACCTCGGCAAAGGAGCGGCTTCTCCCGCAAACCGCAGAGCCCCGCGCGGGGCAGGGCTCGGGCTCTGCCTCTCCTCGGCGCGGGTTTGGGGGATGCGCTCGCTCCTGGGGGTGTTTGCTCCTCTGCCAGTTGGTTTCTTGTTAAGACAAGATCCTCCTCAGCGCGTTCCCGGGTGGAGCAGAGCCCTGAGGACGGAGTCAAGGGCATCCTCTGGGATGGAAGGAGGAGACTCCCGCAGATGGAGCAGCGCATCGGTCCTGCCAAGCCCGGCCGGAGGAACGGGGACACCAAGAAGGCATCCTGCAAACTCCCTGCTGAGTTCTGGAAAACCAGGCAGGAACTGCAGCAGGAGGAATTTCCGGGAAGCTCCAGTGATGTGCCCCACGCTCGGCTCTCACCCTGGGGAGTTCATCCTTTCCTCCAGGATTCCCACCCTGAATTTGTTCCCTGCCGCGGTTTGCCGGGCTCTGGCGGTGTGGGTGATGCTGAGAGAGCGCCTGTTGGTCCAGGAATGCTCTCCCGGGCTCTTCCCCCTCCCTAAAAAATTACCCTTGCAGAGAAGGAATAAGCAAAGCCCAGGGCAAGGACAGGAGTCACTCCTGAATAAACCCTGGGTGGGTGCAAGGGACACGGAGCACAACGAGCCCTCATTAGGGCACCAATCAAGCGTTAATGAGTGTGGTTCGGTGATGAGCAGAGCTTTTCTCTGCCCCATCCTGCAGCCATGAAAACCCTGAACGGAAGAAAAACCAGTCTCCCTCTCCCGCTGCGGGCGGACCCGCCTCGTCTCAGATTTGGGGAACCAATTCTAAAGCCCGGCCCGGCCCGGCCCGCTGTGAAGCGAGGAGGAGCTGCTGCTGCCGGGCCCGGGATGTGCTGCAGCCCCGTCCTGCGCTGCCACCCCCAGGGGTGGTGCAGCTGTCCCCAGCCCCAGGGCCACCACACCCGGCCCGGGGCCACTCAGTGAATTCATTGCAGGCTCTGAAAGTGCGTGCTGGGCTAAGGCACCCAGCGCCTGCCTCCCTTGAGTCCACACACCGCGATCACCGGAATTTAATCCTCCCCTGCTCAGGGTTAGGGCGTTTGTCCATCCCGAGAGCCGGAGGGAGCACCCGAAAAACAAGGTGGGGAATTTGCCTGGTTTTAGGAGGCTGTTTGGCTTTGACTCCCAAGGTGGGCTGGGGGGGAGTTCCTGGGATTCCCTGCTGGATCAGGACACCCCCGAGCTGCCATCCAGGCAAAGCTCAGCCCGTTCCCACCTGGGAGCTCCGGGGTTTGATGCCCAGCTGCGGTGGGAGGGTGCTGGGACCAGGTGTCCTGTCTCAGCTGAAACTATTTGAACTAAATACAGGAGAAAATGAAAGGAGACAAGAAACGGCTGGGATCTAAGAAAGGTAAAAGCAAAGGAATAAATTAGGAGTATGGGAGTGCTTAACCCCACTGGGAGGGAAAGGAGCCTGCAGCAGGGAGCAGTGGGGGTGATTTAATCACATTTAATCACATTTTCTGACCTCTCCATCACTGCAGAAACGTTGTTTGGGTTTCCCAGAGGCTGCTAATTCCTTATCACTTTTGTTTTGTGTTTTTCACACTTCTGAGATATTTAAGGAGCCGTGTTTTCAAGGCCCTGGGGGGGGTGTTATGTCCTTGGGTGGCACTGGAAGCAAAGCATCTGCTGGGGGAGAGGTGAGGAAGGAAGGGAGGGTGGCTGGGGAAGCCACCCCATGGCCCTGTGTTTAAAATTTTAGGGTTGATACAGAACTGGGGTTTAGGGGGAAAAAGGACTGGGGGTTATGAGGTGTCACCTTCATCCCTTTGGGCACATCAGTGTTGCTGCCCTGGATTTTGTGCTTATTGTGATTTCTCTTCTCTTTCATCTGAAGGTTTTTTCCAAGCCCAGTTATGCAGCTGTGTGACCCCCTCAGATTTTCACCTGTCCTGGAAAAGAGAGCTTTTGGCTGCTTCCCACGAGGAAGAAAACAGGAGATGACACAACTTAATGTTCCAAGTGGGAAGGTGAAATGCAATTTGGAGCAGAGCCCCCATTTCCCCAGTCCCAGGTGCCTGATCCCCAGGAGAGCAGCTCTGTGGGTGCTTCCCACTGTGCCAGGTGTTCATGGAGATACCTCAGCCTCCAGCAGGATGCAAACAGCCTCAAACACTGCCCTGATGCTGTTCCTGGGAGCAACTGGCATGGAATTTTGGCCCTCAGATTGAGTCCCCATGAATGGGCCAATGGCACAGAAAGTTAAGGAGTTTCTCGCTGCCTCTGGTGAATTTCCAGTGTTTTCTTTGGCCTTGAAACATCATTGAAACTGTTGGAAAAGCAGGTGGGAAACTCTGTGCTTGTGCTGCTCCACGGAGTGATTGATATGATGCTCCCAATTACAGTTAATTGTGGTTATCCTATTAATAACAGCCTCGTTCTGTGGCACACACCTGCCTCTCCATGGGAAACACTGTTAACATAACTTAAAACACCAATTACACGTGATGGAAAAGCAGCAATTAAATCCACTAAACCTTGCCTAAATAATTATTTCATTTCCCCGTAATATTTTTAATGTTAGAAAGGCAGTTTCTTAAAAGCAATTATTTTATTAGTGTGATCTCCTATTTATCCCTGTGGGGACACCTCTGGGTCAGGATGGAGAGCACCCCTGGCTCTGCAGGGATTTACAGAGAGTGGGATGCGTGGTCAGGGTGGGGAAGCTCTGCCTTGTCATTTTAAGCTTTCAGCGTTCAAAAAATGCGTGGATGTGGCACTTGGGGACCTGGGTGGGTGTTGGCCTTGGCAGTGCTGGGGAATGTTGGACTCGATGGTCTGAGATGGTCCTGTGGGGCTGGAAACCTCAGTGCCGTTTGTCCAGGTGTTTCTGGTTTCAGGGGAGAAATCTGAAGCACCTGGGCAGACCCCAAGGAGCTGGGCTTGCCCAGGGGGGTTTGTGGCTGAGTAGAAGGTCTCTCCCAGCAGGGGAAAGAAGGGGTCTTCCTCCCAGAGATAGGGGAAAAAAAGGAGCTAACAGCCGGTGATAACACTGGGGAGTCGGAAACCTGGATAAAATCGAGGTAAATTCAATTCCTGCCATGTGGGCTGTTCGGTAGGGATGGAAGAGCCGGTGTTGGGTGGTCTGGGCGTGCCCAGGTGTCCTCTCGCCACCAAGGAAGGTCGGAAGGGAGCTCAGGGATGCTGCTGGTTCAGCCCTGAGATGCTGGAGCAGCCGGACACTTTTGGGGGACGGAGCCCGGGGCCCCTCCTGCCCCTCGGTCTCCGAGGCCGGGGGGTGCCGGGGGTGCGTGGGACGGGCCGGGGCCGCGGCCGCGCTTCCTTCGATTGTTCTCTCTCTCTCTTCGAGCGGGGCGGAGGCAGCGGGGACACAGCGGGGACAC
>VZRX01014376.1:8693-27512 GCA_013398075.1 Notiomystis cincta
GGGGGGAATTCACAACAATAAAAAAGCTGTCCATTGTCAAAATTTACTAAAGCATGAAGATGCACTTTTTCGTTCAGAAAATCATGAAAACACTATTCCTATGAGCCATAAATATCACTCTACAGGTGCCTTGTATTTATGATAATCCCCAGGCACCTGTTATTCATTGTTTAGCTCTCCACCACAGAACCTCATGTCTGAACCATTTGTTCCGAGTACAGTTTACTGGCACAAATCAGTATTAAAAAAAGAAGAAGCAACAGACCATTATCCAGCTCCTACACTCAGGGGAAGAAAATAAAGCTCAGTGAGGTAAGTGTTGAAAACAAGAGTAGAGACTATATGTGGTTCCATTTTAACATTTACTTTCAGAGCAACCAAATATATTTCAGGGATTATGTCCTGAGCTCTTACTAGGAAAAAAAAAAGTAACAAATCTATCTCAAAAACAGCTGAGTTTTCAGCTGTTGACAGCCAGCTACTAGAAATGGGATTTACATCACCAACTCATTTCTTCTTCAGCACCAAACAACAATCAGCTTGTAATGATTTTCAGTCAAAGTTCAACTGGTCTGGGTTTGAACAACTGTAGCAATACATTTGAAAAGCCTTACTTACAAAGATTACAAGACCTTATTCTTCCTAGATTTAAGACTAAAACTGCACTAAAAAGGCAACTTTCCAGAAGTAAGGGACAGAAGCAGTCACTTAGTTCATGACAAGTTCTGAGTTGTCATTAGGGAAAACCTTCCTAGTTTATGAAAATTACATCAGTTAGTGCAGTTCTTCAAAAATTAGGCATATAAACATATGTATATACATATATACATATATTTCTCTTTAGAAAATGTGCATTTGTAAAAATATCTAAAATTAATGAAGAAAAGTATCTTTTCTTCCAAGTATCTGGTAGCTTATGTATCATTCTGAGTTTCTGTTTTGTACTACCACATTTTTCACAGTGGTTTTCAACACTAAGTAAATAAGAGATTTTATCCTCATCATCAGTAGTAGCAGCAGCACATATTGAAGACACAGTATCTAGAGAATTACCAATTACAGGCAAAGTGGCTTTTATGGAGAAGTTTATAACACTACAATGACATGCAATTATACTGGAAGAATTTTAAATTAATTTGGACATTTCCTTTAGACTTTGACAGCACAAGGGGAAGCAACAGGTTGCCCAACAAAACTAGTAGATTCTTTACTACAGCATGTGTATGAATGCTATAGGAGTATGCTCTCCTTAATGAGTAATCTTCTGCATATTTTTATGCTGAAGGTATACAGACAAAAATCAATATATTTCAAAAATGTAGACAAAGGCAGCACAAACCTTATTAAAAGCTTTTAAATCGTGCTGTGTTCTCATGTGTCCATTTCCCAAGGCAAATAACCTTTCTGCCTGACCAATTAAATCATAAATAAAGGACAAACAAGTTAGTTTGGGGATTTTTTTGTTTTCAGCCTGGAATGCTCATGGCAGCTTTACAAGCCTAATCAAGACATATCCAATACAAAAAATATCTTCAAGAGCTTTAAAAGAGAAAAGGTACAAAGAAGAAAAGAATAAAATATCCACACTGTGTAATTTTCTGAACTTATTACATGGAAGCAGACTTTGGCAGGCAGCTTTCCTTGTAAATAACTTAAATTAACAAATCAATAGGAGAACATTCTTTCAGCAGCTTAACTGTTTACATTAAACTTGGCTGTGGTTTCCACTGGAACTAATAGGAGTAAATAAATAAAATAGTATTTAGCTTATGCAGCACTGCAGTCATTACAGAAAGGCCAGGAAAGCCAAAAACTAATGAGCCTGAGATTGTTGACATTTTCATGCATCTTGGCTCTACAGTCTGGCAAAATACCTGGCACCCTGACAAGCTTGATGCCAGACAGCTAGCAGAGTTTTAAATCTGTTGAAGGTGAAGCAGTAAAGGCATTTAAAGTGTGCCATTGAGACATTAAGAAGTTAGACTCAAGTCTTACACTGCCATCTTATAATTCCCAATCTGTTTCACAAGTTTAGATGTCACCACAAGAAAAGACAAAGCAAAAAAATTGTGTAACCAAAACATATCATAAGAAAGTTCAGAATTTCCCAGGGAAGAGAGGAACCCACCAATCCAAGCAAGAAAGAGGGGGGAAAAAAAAAAAGAAAGAAAAAAAAGAAAAACTTTCCAACAATTCAGCACCAGAATCTTGGGTCTGGCAGACTTGGTAGTCCTTCGCATGCTTGCATAAAGAGCCTCTCCTCAGATGCCTCCCAGAAACTGTGGCTAACCAGTCCTCCTCTCTTCTTCTCGGTCTGGTAGCTTGGTGCAAGGGAACACAGGTTTTTTAGCACCCCATGTATAACAAAGGTTCGTAATTAACACTGCAGTGAGACAGTGAGAGATTCAGACACTGCTAACAGGAGCTACTGACAGTACATTTCTGTGCAGTGAGAGGTTTAAAGAGCAACTGAAGCTGTGTAAATGCAGTCTACAAATCTCAAGTTAAATTTATCTGAAATCTTCCTGCACTGTTGTTTTGTTATTGCTTGTTTCTAGATCAAAAACAGATGAATACAACTTGTCATTAAGGGTAACCTTGCAAAAGTCTATGCAGGCAGGAATAAAAACTTCTAACACCAAATTTCTATGTACTAGCTTATAGGTTTTTTTCAGTTTTAGGTTTGAATTACATGACTGGCAGTGTCTTTAAAAAACACTGACCAAGTTCCAATAAAACTGCCCTATCCCCACAAAAGCAACAGATCTTTTCACATTTGAAATTCAGATCTCCTATGCAACTTCATCTTTTCTAATACAGTATTTTAAACATAGAACCTATTGAAATGCACACTTTATTTCTTAATAACAAAACCAAGTCTGAGTCCTAGTTTGAAACAAGCAGATGAAAAAAAGGAGTTAAATTAAAAGCTTACTTCTGCACCAAATGAAGTCAAGGGAATTCTGTCATTGATTTTTAATGAAAGCAGGTTCAGTACCCACACATCTTTCAGAAGCTGAAAGAGGTAAGTTCTTGTGTCTCTCAATCCACAGAACAATGCTATATCCTGTAACTTCCAGCTATGAATTTAACCTTTACTCCTTTCAAAAATTTTAAAAAAACACAAACAAACAAACAAAACAAACAAAAAAAAAGGCCTATGAAATGACGGTATAACAGAACACACAATGGAATTCCCTTTCTAAAATATATTTAGCATTAACATAAAAGTAGATAATGTCTATCAGACAAAACTCCTTTAAAGAATACACATCCCTGTTAATATAAACATTCTGTAGTTTATCTTCAACTGAATGCAAGCAAACATACAGTTATTCATGATGAATAATCTGTATTAGGAAAATGGTTAAAAATTAAATAGAATCTTCAATTAAGGTAGTCTACCATAACACTCTTTTCTGCCATAGATGGTAGAAGAACCGAGTTGTGTTTATACAGTCAGAAAACTTCAGTATAACTCAACATTATGAAACCATACAAAAAAGGCCGTGTGCAAACAAAGTTCTGTTCAGACTTCCGCTGATGCTGCTTATAAGCACTCCAAGTGCTGCACTGCACTCTTGTGTCCTTTTTCTGAATAGCAGCACTTCCATGAAATACACTGCTTCTGATCTACCACCAATATTATTAAAAAGCAGTCAGTTTACTGATAAAATACAACAAAATATTGTATTTTAAAGCACTATGCCTGTTATTTAACATTAAAATACTTTAACATTAAAATTCTTTTAAATACGTTGATTTTTACTGAATACAGACTTTTCTTTTATTTAACCAGGCATCAAATTCATTAAGCCATTCTAAAGATTTTTCCAGATACTGGAAGACGCTGCTTTTAAGGTAAACAATCAATTCAGCATAAATGCTTTTTAATGCTTAATATAGTAGTCACCATATCAAACCTCAAAACCAAAAACTGATTTTTACCAATCATGGTGCTTTGCAGGCTTCATGTCCTAGGAAAAAAATACCCCACAATAATGTTTTCTTTTAAATAAGAAAGTTAGAAGTCCGTTGCATAGATGAAACTTTCTTGTGTAATTTTGAAACACTAATTTTATTACTTATATAGTATATATTTAGCAAGTATGCTTATAACAGTTAACACAAACCAAGGTTAGACTGCACTTTTGAGTACCTCATTAAGAGACTGACAGGAATAAGAAGGATCACAACAGTTAATAGTTAATTTTGCACTCATAAAAGTATTACAGCTTGGTCTTAACTTAAACAGAGCACAGCAGTACAAAGCTATAAATAGACTCATAAAATAATTCAGAATTAGACAGCTTTGGACTCAAAGCAGGCAAAATTTCAAAGGCCTTGAGCCATCTATCTTAGTCTCACCAGGCAACCAGCTCTAGCATTCAGCCACTCTCAAAAAGTGCAATTCATTTTTTGTGAAGTTGAAACAGCTGCACTCTGACTGAAGCAGACAGGAGAAGGCCTGTTCCCTCACGAGGGGATGCTGCTGGCCCACGCTTACCCTGCTGCCCACCTCTGCTGCAGAGTGGCTCCCTTGCAGGCCAGTATGCAGGCTGACAGCAATACCAGGCCTCGTTTAGCCCTGGGCACTGAGCTTTGAATGTGCTGAATTTTGTGAGGTTCCCCATGAGTAGACAGCTGTCAGTGTCTCTCTGGCTGCCCACTCTGCCCTCCTGCAGTACAGCAATCGCTCCCTCCACCTGGCTGTCACCTGCACGCTGGGTGTGCAGCCACCGCACCCACCTGGGCACTGGGAGCACGTTCAACAGCGCTGCACAAAGCATAAACCCCCACAAAGACCTCGCCTGCCTTGACCTGTCCACTGCTTAAGCTGAACAGCCCAGGAAGCTCTCTTCATTTTGTTTGTTTTATAGACCCATTCCCTAGTCTGTATCTTCGCAACCTGACTTTAGTAGAAAGCTCTCAAACACTCCCTTAATATTCTTATATTCAGACAAATATAACCACCCCTACTCCAGAACCTTTTGTCATGGTTAGGTACTGTTAAGTCCATTAACAAGTCTGCCAAAGAAGGTGGGCATGCTGCTCTTCCATTTGTCCCCTACACACATTTGTTTTAGTAGCACATGACTTGATTCACTCTGATAGTGCCCTTACTAAATTTCTCCCCGACCCCTCTCCCAACAGTTACAAAATCTACATTTGCCAACGTGAACAGAATAGAAAATTAAAGTGGTGGCTCATAACAGAATTATATTAAAGCATAACCAACTTAATAGAGTTTGACAGATTATATCTACTGCACCATTATAAACGTCAAAGACATTACTAAAGCAGCTTTAAAGACTTAAGCTCCAAGATATTTGGGTGCCTAGACACCTTAGAAGCTACTTGAGTTTAAAACACATATTCATCAGCATCCCTGTTCATTCTGAATGGCATGAAGCAGCTATAGGTGTAAGCAGGCTTGTTGTACACTATGGATTATTTTTTAATCTACCTGGATGGAGATGACATATTCTAAAAGGCACTTAAAATCTACTTATTGCACTGTATTAGGCACCTGCTTTTCATGCATTAGGGTTTTTAAAAGAATTTATTTGCTCAAGAAGAATTTGACTTATGTCTCCAGAAGAATCAGCACAGTTGGAATTCACTGATCTTTCTTTGGTATCTTAATGAAGAAATTTCCTATTAGAAGGTACAATTAATAAGACCTTCTATTAAAGACAACAAAACAAATTTAAACTGTAATGATTTTACATCCTCACAACTTCATTTGTTGAAAATTTTAACAGAGAGAATTTCTAAAGTTTCTAACAAAAAATTCCAATAAACCAAGGGGGGGGTGCAAAATGAGGCTTATTCCTAAATTGCTTAAGTGTAATATTGAATTCAAAAATGCTAGGAAAAACAAATTCCATACATTATAAAACTGAATTGGACTGCTACTGTTGTTTCATGCACATAGCAAACCATAAGTACTTCTAAATCACCTTTTTTTGGATCATCCTTTTTTATAAAATACTACAGTCTTGATTTACCATTTTACAGCTCTTAAGAATATAATCCATTGTTAACAAAACTAGCCTTCTCTCTAATTAACTTTTCTGGCAGTAGATTTCCTCAGACCACTTGGCATCTGGTAAACTTTTTAAATAAGGAGCGTTTTCTTTCCACTATCTGACATAAACATCAAAATATTGAATTCCTAAACATTTCATATTCCTTCCAATTTGACCCACTTATTCTCTCCCTAGGCACAATTCACCTATTTTCAATTTCATTAAACCAGACTTTTGGAATAAACAGAAATGCTGGAGTGCTAAACAGAAATACAGGCAAGAATGCCAATTCCAGGACACCACAAGAAAATGAAAGTATTTTATAATAAATATTGTAAGTTTGTATAAGCTGATACTGTCAATTCATACAAAAATGTCAGGAGCATTAAAAGGTGCTCCTTCCAAATGTAGGATGCATGCATACTCAATGTTATTTAATATTTCAAGCCTTTTGGACAACAGCTGATTGGCTGCTTAAAAAAAGAAAAAGGGAAAAAACTCTCAGAAAATTGGATTATCGATAATTGATATATAAAAACTAAGGAAAACATGTATATAAACATATATAAAGACAACCCACAGTAATTATTTGACTATTCACTAGGTTAAAAAAAATTCAGTTTATGTTTATGACATAGATCACTTACTATCCACTACTTTGTGCCTCAAGAGGCATAGAGTGAGGCCTCCAGGACTCATTTGGTCCATTTTCTTTACATGTTCACAGAAAAACAAAAATTATGTACTGCAAGGACATTCCTCTTCACATAACTAATATTAAATACTAATACTTCACATAACTAAATAGCTGGGCATTTACATGAAACTAAATTTGAGATTAAATAAAAATCATTTCTCAGACACAGTTTGCAGTCTTCCATACTGACACGCTAAGTAGATTTAGGAACTGAGTACAAGAATTTAAAAAGAAATTTGTACCATAAATGATAGGCATAATTGGTGTAACTCAGAAAGGTGGAGAAAAAAAAAATCTGTTGACTATGTCTTATAAGCCAAAAGAGAGGTATGCTTCTAGTAACAACACAGACAACTATTAGGCTGACATATCTAGGAGTCTGAATTTGGGATTATTTATTCCAAGGAAAAAGCATTACAGACTTTGATGGAAAATATTTCAGCAGAGCTTGTGAAGCAAAAGGCAAAACTATAAAAGTGCCCAGTGAAAACTGAATCCCGTGTTCAGAACACTATTTTACTTTAAGAAAATGAGAAAGGGACACACAGGTGTATTGCAAGGGATAAATGGGAGGGATGGGAGATTAAATGGTGGAATGACATACAGTCATTAAAAAGAAGAGAGAAGACTACAACAAACACTTAACACAGCTGAAAGGGAAAAAAAAAAACCAGAACCAAAAAACATCCATAAATGAAAGACATCAGAAAAAAATCAGGTGGAAGAAGTCAGATCACCCTGATAAGTCATTCTCAGACAAAAGAAAAAATATTCTAAGAAATTCTAGGCATACTGGTTCAACAGAGGAAGAAGGTTTGAGTGATGCACCTGAAGTGACAGGAAAGCTTTTTCAAAAATGAAACTCAAACTGAGGGAAAAAGGGAAAAAAAAATAAAAAAAAGAAAAACAACCAAAACCAAACAAACAAACAAACAAACAAACAAACAAACAAACAAACAAACAAACAAACAAACAAACAAACAAACAAACAAACAAACAAACAAACAAACAAACAAACAAACAAACAAACAAACAAACAAACAAACAAACAAACAAACAAACAAACAAACAAACAAACAAACAAACAAACAAACAAACAAACAAACAAACAAACAAACAAACAAACAAACAAACAAACAACAGGTAACTAAAAAGAGTCTGACTGAAGTAAGACCAATTAGCCACAGGATGCTCAGACAAGCTCTACAGTACATTACATCACAAACAACTCAGGGATATGTCAGGGCTCCTCAAAAGGAGGTAGCACTGCAGGTGAAATTCACTTATGCCAATATCAGACATAAGTCCCAGCAACTACATTAAAAATCACTAAATTTGCTGCACTTAAACCAAGTCTAATTTGGGTACACAGATAATAGTCATCAGCTACTTTTGTAACCCCCACAGAATAGAAAGTAAAATTCATCTTTTTTTAGGTCTTTGCTTTGTGCTATGTTTACAAAAATCAAAAGCAAATCTAGAAAAGTAACCGTTAAATGAATTTAATATTCATTATAATTAAACTGGGAAGGCTTGATCAACGTTCAAACATTTTTGACCTCTTTTACAATACACTACCATCTCCAAGGAAAAGGTGTACTTGGTGTAATTACAGAACAGAAGCCAGTCAAAGGTACTACATTGTTTTAATTAACAAGATTATTCTCTGCTGCAGTTCTTGTCTTTGGATGTGCTCCTATTAGCCTATCCTTATCCACAGCCCATAGATGGCCAGCCTGACATATTCTTTTTCCTTTTTTTAATGCCAACAAATACAAAGTATGCTAACCAAGTTAGCAGAGACACAAACCAAGCAGCCTAAAAAGGTCTCCTCTCATTAATCTGATCACAATATAACAGGAAATTAATAAATGCCTTTGAAACTTAGTGCAGTAGGAATAAGTAACAGTGAAGTCACAAAATCTTTAATTCACCAACAGCTCGGGCATCACTCATTATTGGTAATACAAGTGAAAGAAATAGCAGTGTGAGAAACTACTTGCATATACAGTAACTGCTAAACACAGAACAAAACTAAACAATGTTTAGCTTGATATTTATAACTGTAGCCAATAGAAGATACATAATTTAGTGAGCAAACTACAATCATTTAAAGCAACATTACCAGAAGCATGTTAAGATTATAAAAGGCTTTGGACTTCCACTGTAATGCTTGATAATTTTTCCACTTACCTTTAACTATTCTTCTTAAAATAGGGTACAGATTACATATATTGTAGTTGTTCAATTTCAAACAAGTTACATCTTAATCTGTAGTTGGTAAATTCTGCATCTTTTTTACTATCAATACACAATTACAAGACATCCTCTTAATATTCCTCAAATCTCCTTGAGGATTTTCTATTGAAAATAAATAAAAAACTTAAAAGACATTTGTGTCTATCAAGCAAAAATGGTAATTTTTGAATGGAAGAGACTTTCAGTTTGTATACTCTTGCTTTTCATGCCCCCAGCCCTATTAAAATTTCTTAGCCTCTTCAGACATATTACTGCATAAACATCTCAGCTTCTCCTGATTTCTGCAGGAAAATCAACATAACCATTTAATGCTGAAATAAATTTTTACAGTTTGTAAAATAACTTTTTGCTGTTGCAAAAATAGGCACTTAACTGTTAAAATATTCTGCATTCTGCTGTAAAACCATTCAGAAAAGTTCTTCTCTTAATGTGCTCAAGCATAAAACTCAAAACAACAACTTGTTCTGTGGTCTTGTGGCTTGATTCTCTGCTGGCCAGTGAAGTACAACCAACTCCAAGACTGGGGGCAGGAGGCCACTAGTACCTTCCTTCTCAAGAACTTAACTCACCTTCTAGTTATCTAAGAGCAGTGCTTCTGCTCTCTCAATGTGAATATACAGTTCCCCAAGCTGGCTGAGAAAGCATAAATCAAGTAACAAAATAATATGGTTATGGTATCAGAATCCTTCTTGCCATTCACTTTTGCTACAGGGCTGACAAAGCCCCAGAGAAGGGTCAGACACCTGACTGACAGCCAGGTTTCTCTTACCTTCTCAGCTGCCTATATACTTACACTTATGGAAACAAAAACAGATTTACATGTCTACCCTTATGTATATATATGTATTTATATAAAAATCACTGAATGTTGGAAATAAACACATTACATTCAGAGTAAGAAGATAAGAAATCTTTGCCAAATACTTGTAGCTATTTTTTGAAGAAATACAACCTATAGGTGAAAACATTTTATCAGGTTTTTCTGTGTTAAAATTAGTTTACAAAAGCCTCATTCCAGTTAAGGCAATTATGTCCCCAGGTCTGGACGGCACTTTGGAAAACTTGTGCAAGCAATTACTGGGTCAACACAAGAGTAAACAGAATTGCAAAGGCACCATATTTTTTGAAAAGTAATAAATGAAAAAGTTACAAGAAATAAAATTCAGTTCTACAGGCCAAAGATCTATTAAGATACAAATAATTTCTGATTCCATCAGCTATACTGCAACATACGGAACAATTAACCCACTCTTCTATCCAAAGCAACAGCTGAAGACAATCCCTTTAAAAAACCCAGCTCCTTTCTCCAGTGCTTCCCTTCCAGGCAATCCCCTCTTCCCTGGCCTCACACTTGAGTGTGCTACTTGCAAAGTCCTTCTACAAAAATCTAAAAGCAAATATAAGACTTAATTTCATCAACATAATCACTTTTCACACAAGTTCTGTTAGACATATCTGCAAAATATTGACTACTACTTACCAAAACATCTTTCTCAGCAAATGCTGATGCTGCAGACACTCTAGAGATAGCCATATGAACTACAGCACACAGCATCTTCATAACACCACCTTTGACTGATTAAGAACTGGAGGGCCAGATTCATGCTTACAAAAGATTACAATTTCTAGCAGACTCTGCCTCATCTCAGAACTAAATTTTATTACCAGCTACTTGTGCTCTTCTGACAGATCTCATTCTCCCTTGTCTCCTTACTATCTGTGATGAGTTGACCCTGTATAGGTCGCACATGCCCAACAAAGCCTCTACCACTTCCTTCATCACCTGAACAGGGGAAGAAAACATAATGAAAGGCTCCTGGGGTGAGATAAGGACAGGGAAAGATTACTCACCAGCTACTATAGCAGGCAAAGACCCAATTTAGGGAAACGGATTTAATTTATTATTAATCAGAGTAAGATAAAAACAAAACACAAATCCTATAAACACCTTCCCCCCGCCTCTCCTTTCTTTCCAGGCTCAACTTCACTTCCAGTTTCTCTACCTACTCTTCTCCAGCAGTGTTGTCAGTTCATCACACACTGTCTCTTCTGCTGCTTTCTCTGCAAGGGGAGGACTCCTCACACTCCTCCCCGATCCAACGTCCTTTCCCACATCCACCTGCTCTGGTGCAGCGTTCTCCAACAACTGCAGATGGAGCTCTGCTCCACCACAGATCCCCCCAATCTTCACNNNNTCTTCACCATGAGATGCAGGGAAATCACAGCAGTGCTGCCACCATTGCTCAGCCTTGCTGAGTGGCAGATCCTTCTCGGAGCATTCTTGCATGTTAAGGGAACTAGTTGATGCTATTGCAAGGCCAGTGTTGATGATCTCCAGATAACAAGAGAGGTTGCTAAGTCTCAAAGAAAGCAAATGTCACTCCTCTCTGCAAGAAGGTCCAGGAAAGTACAGGTCAGTCAACCTTATATCAAGCCCTGGGAAGACAGTAGAGAAAATCTTGTGGAAACCATTTCTAAGCAAACAAAAAGCAAAAAGGGTGTTGAGAGTAGTCAGATGGATGTACAAAGGGAAAATCACATTTGATCAACTTGATGGCCCTCTATAGTGAGATGACTAGCTTGGTGGATGAGGGGAAAGCAATAGATGTTGTTCACCTCAGCTTTGGTAATTCTTCTGACAATGTCTCACCCTCCTAGATAAGCTGTTAAGTACCACCTGGATAAACTGACAGTGAAAAGAACTGGCTCAACAGCTAGGTGCTGAAGGCATGACCAGTGGGATAAAGTCCAGTTGGAGGCAAACTGCTAGTGGAGTACTCCAGACATTGATACTGGGGCTAACACCATTTAACCTCTTCATCACTGACCTGTATGCTGGGACAGAGAGCGCCCCTAGCAAGCTCACAGCTGATAGGAGTGGTGAGTGCATGGCAGTGTGGCCATCCAAAGGTGTGACTGATGATATATGAACCTTTTCAAGAAAAAGTTCAGAAAAAAATGTAGGAAGTCACCATGACTATCACAAAGGACGCTGGACTTATTTCAACACAAAGGAGAATGTGGGGTAACCTTTGCTTTAGATAAACTGCTCTGTGGCTCAGCTGTTTGTGTAAATGGCCTCCACTAAGAAAATCAGCAGAGACTATTATCTTTCTGACCCAGCCAGACCAGCATGGAAGAAGTATTATGTGGCTCAGCATAGTACAAAAGTGGAACAAACACAAAACAAACCTCAAAAAGAGCAATGGGTCTGAGCTGGGTTCAACCCATGCATTCCTTTCTGGTAACTTAGGATGGACAGTGCACATCTAGAAGAACTTTTTCTGGGAATACTGGCCTCTGGCAGAACAGACCTTTACAGGCTGGAGAAATGAGCTGGAAGGAATCTCATGAAGTTTCAATACAGGTAAATGCAAAGTCCTGCATAAGAGGAAGAACAGCCCCAGGCACCAAAACACCCTTTGGAACCAAACAGCTAGCTGGAAAACAGCTCTGTAGAGAAGAAACTGGCAGAGAGGCTAATCATGAGCCAGCAAACTGTCCTTGCCCTTGACACAAAGGCCATCAACAGCAAACTGCGCTGCATTTANGACCCAATTTAGGGAAACGGATTTAATTTATTATTAATCAGAGTAAGATAAAAACAAAACACAAATCCTATAAACACCTTCCCCCCGCCTCTCCTTTCTTTCCAGGCTCAACTTCACTTCCAGTTTCTCTACCTACTCTTCTCCAGCAGTGTTGTCAGTTCATCACACACTGTCTCTTCTGCTGCTTTCTCTGCAAGGGGAGGACTCCTCACACTCCTCCCCGATCCAACGTCCTTTCCCACATCCACCTGCTCTGGTGCAGCGTTCTCCAACAACTGCAGATGGAGCTCTGCTCCACCACAGATCCCCCCAATCTTCACCATGAGATGCAGGGAAATCACAGCAGTGCTGCCACCATTGCTCAGCCTTGCTGAGTGGCAGATCCTTCTCGGAGCATTCTTGCATGTTAAGGGAACTAGTTGATGCTATTGCAAGGCCAGTGTTGATGATCTCCAGATAACAAGAGAGGTTGCTAAGTCTCAAAGAAAGCAAATGTCACTCCTCTCTGCAAGAAGGTCCAGGAAAGTACAGGTCAGTCAACCTTATATCAAGCCCTGGGAAGACAGTAGAGAAAATCTTGTGGAAACCATTTCTAAGCAAACAAAAAGCAAAAAGGGTGTTGAGAGTAGTCAGATGGATGTACAAAGGGAAAATCACATTTGATCAACTTGATGGCCCTCTATAGTGAGATGACTAGCTTGGTGGATGAGGGGAAAGCAATAGATGTTGTTCACCTCAGCTTTGGTAATTCTTCTGACAATGTCTCACCCTCCTAGATAAGCTGTTAAGTACCACCTGGATAAACTGACAGTGAAAAGAACTGGCTCAACAGCTAGGTGCTGAAGGCATGACCAGTGGGATAAAGTCCAGTTGGAGGCAAACTGCTAGTGGAGTACTCCAGACATTGATACTGGGGCTAACACCATTTAACCTCTTCATCACTGACCTGTATGCTGGGACAGAGAGCGCCCCTAGCAAGCTCACAGCTGATAGGAGTGGTGAGTGCATGGCAGTGTGGCCATCCAAAGGTGTGACTGATGATATATGAACCTTTTCAAGAAAAAGTTCAGAAAAAAATGTAGGAAGTCACCATGACTATCACAAAGGACGCTGGACTTATTTCAACACAAAGGAGAATGTGGGGTAACCTTTGCTTTAGATAAACTGCTCTGTGGCTCAGCTGTTTGTGTAAATGGCCTCCACTAAGAAAATCAGCAGAGACTATTATCTTTCTGACCCAGCCAGACCAGCATGGAAGAAGTATTATGTGGCTCAGCATAGTACAAAAGTGGAACAAACACAAAACAAACCTCAAAAAGAGCAATGGGTCTGAGCTGGGTTCAACCCATGCATTCCTTTCTGGTAACTTAGGATGGACAGTGCACATCTAGAAGAACTTTTTCTGGGAATACTGGCCTCTGGCAGAACAGACCTTTACAGGCTGGAGAAATGAGCTGGAAGGAATCTCATGAAGTTTCAATACAGGTAAATGCAAAGTCCTGCATAAGAGGAAGAACAGCCCCAGGCACCAAAACACCCTTTGGAACCAAACAGCTAGCTGGAAAACAGCTCTGTAGAGAAGAAACTGGCAGAGAGGCTAATCATGAGCCAGCAAACTGTCCTTGCCCTTGACACAAAGGCCATCAACAGCAAACTGCGCTGCATTTAACACCACTGCCTGGAGGTCAAGAGCGGTGATCCTTCCTCTCTACACAACACTACTAAGGACACGTCTGCAGCGCTGGGCACGGATCTGGGCTTCCCAGAACATAACAAACTTACTGGAGTATGTCCAGCACACAGCTGAAGATGACTAAGGGACTGGAGCAGTTTTTGCATGAGAAGAGTCTGAGAACTTGGACTCTTTGTCCTGGAAAAGAGAGGACTAAGTAAGATGTTATGCCTGTGTATAAATGACAGATGGGAGGGAATGAAGATGAAGCCAACCTCTTCTCAACAATACCCACTATCAGGGCAAGAGGCAAAACAAGTAAATTATGAAACTCCATCTGAATACAGAAAAACACTTTTTTACTGGTCAAACACTGGAAGAAATTCCCAGAGCTGTTGTGGAGTCTACATCCTTGGAGATACTCTAGCCTGATCCTGCTTCAGCAGGGGTCTGGACCCAAGATGATCTCAAGAGGTCCCTGACAACCTTGCCCACTTTGTATGTAAGATTCTGTGATGTAAGTAATAATGACATGACAGAATGACCAGGCTACAGCCCCAGCTGAGTATGTCAGACTGTGAGAGTGGTCATTAACAACTATGTCCTCATAGGAAGTGGATATTCATCTTCACACAGCAAAACCAAAAACATGTTAACTGGAAAAAAAAAAGATGTCGAAGTACAAGTAATATCAGGCTACAAAGCTATCTTCTTGCAACAGCCAGTGCTAAAAGATTTAATGCATGCTTATTCCATTTTCTGTGATTGCTAGTGAAACTTTTAAAATTCATGTTTGCACCTAAATACCATAACAGTGTGCTATAAAGCAACTGCATATATTTATTGTGCTGAAGAAAGCCCACATTGCTTCTTCAGACTCAGCCTTTATATGACATAACAATTACTAACAAATACGTGACACTTGTGTAAGAACACTACATTTTTCCTCAAAATATGAAGCAGCACTATGTCATCACAACTCATCATTGATTTATCAGTGCTATCAAGAGCCCTCACAGCACTGAAATTCAGTAGAGTACCTGTAATATTTTAGATATGGGCACATTGAGTACTTACATTAAAGCATTAATGTTACTCCTTCTCCTCCCTCCCACCCTTGACATACATATACAGCAGTGCAGCATATATCATAGCAGAACTGAGAAAACACCAATTGTTGTTAACCTAACTTTACAACATAAACCCGTCCTGCAAATATAGAGGACTGTTACCAGTGGTTATTTGTGATGGCCTACAAGAGACCAAGCAATGTCCAGAGATGATAAATAATACAGTTTAAAATCTTAATTTCTCCTGAAAATATTCCCCAGAAGCTCTCCTATAAAAATGAAATTTTCCATATGTGTCAAGATTTGTGGCAAGAAGTCATTGGTGAATTCGTGGCTCTTGTACTACCAAAAGGCTTCTTCCCTAACAGAACATCATGTACCTACAATGAAATCTGACCCACAGAAGGACACAATTTCAAAATGTGAAGTTACTATCAGTGTCACACCACAAAATCAAATTGTTGTCCTGCATTACTTCAGTTGTGGGACCTGCTCATTTTGTTTTGCAAGCTAACAGTAACTTGGAAACTATGTAAAGCTTATTCTTCTATTTAAATGTTTGGGTGTGGGGCTTTAACTTCTGAAGGCAAGGAGAATTAAGTAGAATATGAAAGCCTTAAGAAGTTATTGATCAAAGTTTATCACCACTAACCTTTTGGTTTTGTCAGAAAGACTATGTATTAAATTCTCTCCTCAAGAATAAAACAGTCATTGCACACATTTCATTTGCATCAGCTGCTTGCCATCTCAAATACCAACCATAAGCAGGGTCATTTTACACTTTTTTTTTTTTTAACTGGCACTTACACACACAAAAACCTTCAAAATGTAAAACTGTATTACATTATTTCATTCAAATTCTCCACCATAAACTATTGCAAATGCTAATATTTTCCCCACCACTACCACAGGCAACAGAAAGTCTTAAACACGTAACACTTAAAAACATCCTGTTCCTTCAGGACACTCAAGGGACATTCACATTATCCAAAATGAAAACTTATCTACCTTACTCCCACATTTCTATTTCACATCTTGACTGACTGAGCACTTGTTAGCAAGCTGTCAATCAGCTGTCTTGCCATATCTAAAAAAAAGTCAGAACCCAAAATCAGCTCCCCTGAGGAATCACCAGATGATGCTAAAGAGAACCCATTTTTCCATGCTTTTGTACTGAATTCAGACCTAAATCACATTCATTAAGCTACCTTACAATAAAAATCTAGAGTTATGATGCCATCAAGGGTAATACTGGTTCCCATGAGGTACCCTAAGTTACAGCCTTACCCACTTTGACTCCATGTCATGCCACAGAATGTCATGATCAATGAAAAGAATAATTTAGCTATAATCCTGAAGAACAGGATGGAGGGCATACACTGCAAAAATACACCAAATGTACAATTTAGTCTTGCATTGTCATCACCACAAAAAAAAAACCCTGCCCCTTTCCTTTCTTCTTAAAAAGTAGCACTGTGGTCTTTTCATCCTCCTTGGTGTCTGTGCTCATTGTTCCCATGCTCCTCACAAGCAGATGTAATTCATCCACAGCTCTTTGGGAAGCTGGTATTTTTAATACTCTACAAGGTAATGAGGAGCTGAATAAATACTTTGCATCACACTTACTATGAAAGAAAACAGAAAGATACCTATTCTAGAAACCATTTTAGTATGTGACTCATCACAGAGTCTGTTCAAAATTGAAGGAACTGAAGTAGATACTGTGAAACACACTAACAAAATAAATAATGATAATGGGCAGTACTCTATAGGCATTTTAAAAGAACTCAACATTAAAAAGCTCAGTAAGGAATGACAGTGGGTTAACTCACTCAGCCAATTCCTTGGCATCTCAGGACTAGAAATGCTGAGCAGCAAACAACTATAGAAAAAAAAAAAACCAAACAACAACAAATAAGAGTGGTAATGTGAACAGAAACCACAAATAAAAATATGGTTAGTAGACCCTTACAAAAATACATGGTTTACATGAAAAGAATTGGCATGGCTTTAGCAAAAGGAAATCCTACTTTTCAGAACTATTTAAGATCACTGAAAAAGTCAATAAATACAGAGGTGAGGGAGCTTTGTCTTTCCAAAAGACTTTCAAATCAAAGACTTGTCAAATGAACTTTGTCTTTCCAAAAGACTTCCCAAAAGGTTACTAGGAAACTAAACAGCCATAGAATGAGGAAAGGTCCTTATAAATACAAACAGAAATGCATCACCCAAGGTATAAATCTCTAGCTGGCTTGCTCATACCTGGAATACTGTGTGCAAGGGAGGAAGGTAGAAGCCATAGCCAAAATAAATGAAAAGGTAATTCCTCCCCACTGTGATTTATAGGTCCGTGTTGTCTCCTTGCTAGCCAGATGTTGGTGATACATGGAATTTACATGGGTTCAAGGGGAACTGGAGAAATTCACACCCAAAAAAACTCCCTATATTTACTAGAGGATTATTAGACACAAAACCACATCCAGCTCAAGAAGTTCTTTGAGCTGTAAGTCACTGGAGAAAAAGAGGGCAGCAAAATGCAAATGTCACTCACCTGCTTGGTTTGCATCTTTGAGTATCAACTACTGCTTATGACTACTTTTTCTAAGAGCAAACACTTACAAATATTATGACTTGCACCATACATGTTTTATTACAACTTGCCCACAGGAAATTCACCACCAATAAGCTTCTGAACTCTGACACTTTTCAGAGACTACAACTACACTGTTGGGTTTTTTTTTACATGCCTTTCCACTCATTTTACCAGGAACAGATGAATCAGTATGGGTGCTGAGAAGCCTTTTTTCCTTGGCAGTTACACACAAGCATTTCAGTTCAGGAACATGTGACAACCTGCACTAGCTTTCTAAAAGACACATAAGCATCAAATCAGGTTAGGAGGTATTTCTGTAAGACCATAAGTCACTGCCTGCTTCAAAAAAATACCAGAGTTCACAAGTTGTGTTTCAACAGATTTCAAAATTAGCTGTAAAGCTGTTTTACAGGTAAGAGTAGTTTCTCATTTTCTTCTGACAAAGCACCAAAGACTGCCTAGCCATACTGCAGCCTCATGTGCCTCACTGCATGGCACTGAGGGGACACATCTTCCCCTTCATACCTTTGCTTTTCAAAGGTGAGCATACAGAGAAAAGGTGTAGCACCCTCTCTGTGTTGAGCCTCTGGGTATTCCCCACCACATTTACCCACTCCTTGGACAAGAGAGTTAATTCGTGTCATGTTACTGCTGTACGAGAGGTGTACACGCCTTTAGGACATGATGCCTTTAGACATGAGGCCTTCAGGACAAGAGGCAACAGCCAGACCCTGATGCACACGAAGTTCCGCCTGAACATGAGAAAGAACGTCTCTACCGTGCCTAGAACAGATTGTCCAGAGAGGCTGCGGAGTCTCCGTCACTGGGGATATGCAAGAACCACCTGGATGCAGCCCCGCGCCCTGCGCTTTGGGACGGCCCCGCTCGGGCAGGGCGGCTGCACCCGCTGACCCCGTGCGGGCCCCCGGCTGACCCGTTCCGTGA
>VZRX01014376.1:28322-50894 GCA_013398075.1 Notiomystis cincta
CAATGAAATGCAGCTCCAAAGTTGTTGCAGTTTACATTAGAAATCTACTGAAATATAGCAGCTGGTAAATTTCCACGCCAGGAGATCCTCTCCTGAAATTAGCATCTGCAGATGAGTGGGCCGGTTGTCTTATTTCCTGTTTTCTGTTCTGCATCCAAAATAAACTGCATAGTGTTCACGTATTTACAATCATCAGAGCCTTCTGAATGTAATTTAGGCCTCCTGATATTAGATTCATGCACAATATTAACATAGTTTTGCTTTTAAGTTGTGTATTTTTGTAGTGTACTTTTGTATTTGTAGCTCACGCTACAAATACACTAATTTTCTTGTGTAGCAATTAAAATAAATTTTCCTCTCAAGAGTGAAGAAAAATCAGAGACCATTGATTCTGAAGCTGGCTTTACACACTGCAAATGCAAAACCAAACCAACCAACCAAGCAAACAAGAAACCTCGAAACACCTAGGTAAAAAGGAAAATGCCACTAGGCAAACTCTAAATTATAAAGTTATCTATTACTAGTGTTGTAGGCCACCTCATTTAGAACAGGGACACTAATGTGGGCGGTTAGGAGGGCTGAAACCTTTTTGTTAAGCTGAAAGCCTCATGATGAGGTAAATTTTTCTAACCTACAAACAGCTTATTTAGGCCTATTATTAGAAGGATCACAGTTGTAGTGGACATGACAAGGAGTAATAATGATTTAGTCCAGGATCTCTCTCATAGTTCCACCTCAGTGAGAAGGGTCCCCATGCAGGGCTAGCAGCAGCAGCCTGGATATGCCTTCACAGCTTTCCACAAGTCTTCAAAGACTTGAGTTTTTATCTGCTCTGCTAAGTATGATCAGCTCCAGTCACCAGATCGAAAAGAAAGTAAACCATTGTGAACTACAAACGCAGAAAATAGATCTGCAGACAGATGCCTAAAATAAATGTAACAATAACTTGGTCTGAAGTAATTTTGTTGCCAAGGAAATGGGTGAATGTGGCAGTGACTATGTAGAGGTTCCGCAGCGAGAGAATGCTTTTCTCTCTTTGCATATGTCTGAAGAGCAAAGTGAGTCAGTAGAAACTGATGGAAAATGGAAACATGAGATCTGGTTAGGATAACCTGACTAAAAGCAAGGCTTAGGACAGAGGGTTCCTGTTAGCAGAACATTGCTGTTATGGACTACCAGCAATAACAGAAGGGACTAAAAGCCAGCTGAACCCTAGCATTTTTATTTTTTTTAACAGAACTAATGTTTGCTGTATCTGTGCTGTTTCAAAGCTTAACAGACCAGCATCTTCTCTCACTAAAGGCCAAAAACCTACAAATCTGACACTAAATACTCATTTTTTAAAACTGGAAGCATAATTTTTTAGCCAAAACATCTTGTTTGAATAAAGAGGCATTTAAGAGGAAAAATGACTGAATATTCAAGTTGGAGACAAAAAGTACAGTATGTTTTATGGCAGATCTTGATGATCTTTTGCAGGCTAATAGGTGTTTATATTCACACTATATTTTTAAAGCATTAATATCTTGAGTATTCTCTGTGCATACTTGAATGCAAATTAACACCTCCACCATCATATTAGAAACCTGGGGAATTCACAGCATCTCTTTGGATTGCAATTTGTAAATTTACAGACCTAAATGATGGGAGCTTGTTGCTTGTTGCATTTAATACATGTGATGTACTGCACTGTTCCCTTTTTGGGGTAATAAATGGTCACGTGCTTAGTGACTAGCTGTAGACTCACCATAGTGTGGAAAGTCCATTAAATTTTGTGGGAAGTACCATTCTTCTGCATGTCCAATCTTTTCTGCATCTTTATGTAAACCATTTCTCTTTTATTCTAGGATTTAATATTTATTTTATTCTGGGGTTAGCCCTTACTGAGTAAGAAGAAGTTACATTTCCTGCTGTTACAAGTCACCAAAAAGCCGTTCTTCACCAAGAAGCTCAAATTTAATATACATTTATTTTAAGAGATGTGAAAAAGCTGTCAGGATGGCAGATCTCAAAGAAGCATATTTAAATGGCAGGTGTAGTTTCCAGGCAGCTTCAGCCAGTTTAATTCCAAGTCCCGTATTTCTACTGCCTGGTTTGACTCAGAGTTTCAAATACCAGCATAAGTAATTTGAAACCCTGCTGGATACATTATATTTTTTCTTTAGTTTTCTTTGTGGAAGCTGTGTCCTCGTACCGAGTGTTCCTCCATGGCAGCTCTCAGATGTTGAATTCGGGTAGCTGTGGTTCGCGGTTGCCGTCCATGCCCACGCTCGCCCGTGCGCTCAGCGATTGATGAGCGCTCGGGCTGGAGGGGCTGCCCGAGCCGTCTGCCTGCAGCCACCGGTGCCAGCAGGAGGCACAGCCTGCCTGAGTGCAGGGGGAGCTGCGAACCCCTGCCGAGCTGAGCTGCTGCCTCAGGGCACCACGGATGAGCCTGGAGAAGCGTCTGGCACTGAGAAGTGCGAGCCAAGGGAAACAAGGCTGGAGACAGGTGAGCTGGGCAATGCTTATACAACGTCTGCCATGAAAAAGAAGGATGATTCCTTTGTTTGTTGTGTGATCCCGCCTCACTGGCTCACAACGAAAGGCAGACAAACATCTTGGCGTTTGTGTAGCAGAATGGTATCAACAAAGCACCTTCCAAGCTGGCAGTGTGAACAGAAGCCCACATGCAGTTTGGGAGACACTGTGTTAGATAAGGAGGTTCCAGAGCAGTGTTGGCAAATAACACTCAGGGTGGAAAGAGAGCTCCGTGCACAAGTGTGCTGGTGTCTGAACTCAAAAACAGGAACTGCTGAGTTCTGGGGAAGAGCTTGCTTTTTGTTTGACCTAAGCATGTACTGACCTGATTTGTCAGTCCACTTGTTTCCCAAGACATGCCTTTTTGAAGGAAAAAGAATGTTTTAGTGAGGCAAGATAGCTGACCAGAATAATATCTCCAACTCCCTACCAAGGATTTGGTGGCTGCTGCTGGAGTTTTTCACATGCACAGAGAGGCTGTGAGACTTTACCCCATCTTACTTGTCGCCTGGGCATCTAAGGATTACATTTCAGGGAACAAAACATAGAAACTAAAACAAAACAAAACAAACAAACAAAAACAGAACACACACACACACACACACACACACTAAAAAAACAAAACAAAACAAATTTAAAAAAAAACAACCCAAAACAACAACAACAACAAACCAGAACAAAATAGACCAATAAATCTGTGACATGGATTTAATCATACAGTACTGAAAATCTGATTGCATGCTAAGAACTATGTAACAATTACGTACAGTGCATAATGTTGTCTCCCAATCTGTTGAACCTGTGGGCTTCAGACATTACTCATTATGTTTAAAGTCTTTCTATTTGTCTGTCATTCATGATAACTTACTGCTTTGTAAATACTGACAGCAAGTGACTTGCAAAATGCAGAATTCATTTCAACTATTTTAGTTACTACTGGAGGCTTGGAAATGTCCTTTACATAAACTAAAGAAACAGCAGCAGCAATAGAAACACCCAGTTTGTCATTTAATCTTTCCTTGTGTTTTTTTTCTGTTGACGTAAGAACTAAAATTTGTGCAATCATGCAGCAGTGATTATGTCTTTATTCTGCCTGATGAAGAGTCTTCTGCAGAGCTTGTTCTTTAGCACTTCTCTTCTACATATTTGACAAATAAAGAGCTACTTTCCATAGCCTCGTTTACTTCCCAGAATCACAGGATCTGGGGGATAATGTTTGTCCATTGAAACTTTCCCCACAGCTTGCAGATACTCTGTAAGAACATGCAGTTAGGAACTATTTTCATGTGAGGAAACAGCTCAAAATAACATTCCATCTCAATTGTCTCATGCTATCTCCTGTATACACACTTTTATTTTTGGCATAACTGCACATTATGAGTTACGGTGAAATAATCAGGGTGTGACTTTGCAAGGTAACCACTGCATCTCAAAACTACTGTTTCGTGTGCTTTCACGTACTGTTAATACCAGGAAGTGTTCTTTCTCTTTCTCCCTTGAGGATAATTACCAGCCATTTTGAAAAAAAAAATAATAGTAAAGTCAATACTATGAGTAGAACCTTATTTCTTTACTCTCTCTTAAAACAGTGAAACCTTTTAGTGAATTTGTAATGGAATTAATTTCAGTGAAGTTATATAAAGGTACTTACTCAATGATATTTGGGGAGTACTGGGGTAGGACAAATACAGACTGGAGCTTTGCTTTTGAAGTCTCACCCAGGTTAGCTTAAGTGGCTTATATTAGCCTTATTTTGAAGAGAGAAACTCTAAGGAGGCCAAAGGTTGGTCTGAAACTGCACACTTATGCAGCTGCCATTCATCACTTGCAAATACATTTTACAGTGTTTACCTCACAGAGATAAACTAGCAAAGCCCTAAGCCTCTGGCATAGGTAGAATTATGTCAGCAGACATTATTGAGAGGCAGCTTTTAAACATTTTTGTTGCATTTGTTACTATAAAATGTGGATAATTATACAGAAAGATTGCCCCTTCCAAATGATGGTAATAAAAACTGCAGTGCTTATATGGCTGATTGCAGTCTACCTGTGCTGGGAGTTCAACGCTCTGTATTAGGTGTTCTGTATTAGGGCAGATGCCAATAGCTCTTCAGATATTTGTGCCTGATAAAGTAGTCACATTTAGTGGTGGATTAACAGTTCCTTCTCCTGAGGAGAACTGTAAACAAACATGGATAAATTGGATCCTCATGAAACAATGTTTGCTTGTTCCAGCTCGGAAACTGGTGAGTGCTGGCAGGGTAGCAGGTGTTAGACGATGATGCTGCAGGCTGCCTCCAGCCAATTTCCATCAAGCTCAAATGAGCATGTTGTTCAAGCCTGCATATATCCAGAAAACTTTAAAAATTGCAGCATATTTCTAAATGCAACAAATGACTTGAAGGTGCACATAAATTGTCAGAGCTGGTGAAGGTGATGATCCTGCCTGCCTTCCCACACTTCCCATCTTGCCTGGTGCTAATGCGAGTCCCCATGTGCCCACACAGCCACCCTGCATGTTTCTTTCCCTATTTCCTTTCAGATAGACCATCTGGGTTTACCCTGTGACCAGCCAGACACTCGTGCTGGTGTAAGTGTTCTGATGGGGAGAAAGGAGAAAAATGCCCAGCTTTCCATTCAGAGCTCTAGTGTCAATGCAAAAGTGAAAGACCAGTAAAAACGTAAATGCTGGGAAAAATAAACTGCCTTCCTGGGCATTTACTGCTGCCTGCAGAGGTTGGTCTTGGTCACTAGTTGCTGTCTTGGTGTGGGCTAGCCTTGTGATGCTAGCTAGCTAGTGATGTGGGCTAGCTTCCAGTCATAATATCCTGGGAGGGCATATGGCAATGTATGCAAGTATTGCCAGCTAAAAATAACTCTTCATGGCAGCTTCACTTGTGTTTTTTTTCTGTCACTCTTCCTTTTGCGAGCTGCCACTCTTCCTTTCCCGTTGCTCTGCTGCTGCAGTGTTCATCTCGCCCGTGCCACAGTGTGCTGTGAAACAACCTGCCAGCCTGCTGCCTAGGCTGTGCTCCCTGCCAGCACAACACTCACAAGGCTTTGCTGATCTGGAAAATCTCTGTGTACTCAATTCTTTGTTTCACTCTTATGGGTAGGTTGCAAAAGATGTGAAGAGATTGTAGTCTGGAAAAATACACTGAATTATAGTTCGGTTGCCTAGTTCAGCTCATGAGTCTGATCATTTTTATGCTTGTATAAACTAACTGCCTTCCCAGTTCCTTTTGGTTTTGTCAAATGCAAGTAGATCTCTCATGTTGCGTAAGAAGGTCACATGGAACTTCATAAAGTTATTCTATGAGGTCACATGTAAGTGTCATGTCCTTTTTGAAACAGCTTAAACTGAACATCCGAGATAAGTGAAGTACATCATGTGACCGATCACCCACATTGGTTTGCTTCTTTCACAGAAGAAAAAAGCAGACATTTCTAAGGTGTAAATATATTTTCAGAAACATTTCATCACTGATTTGAAAGTTTGGTAATTTCTGCTTGCTTCTGATGCCATCATGGCTTCACTCATGACACAGGGCTAATAACAGGTAATTCCAAGCACTAAGCCTGTAGTTGCAGCCTGTGACTGCAACTCTTATGATGTGGAGCACACTGCAGTAAACAGTAACTGAGACTTTCATGTCAATTTCAAAATGCTTGAATAAATCCAGATTCAAAAATCAAAACCTATGCACTGTACAGAGGCAAGTGTAGTTGATTGTATAATCTTGGTGTGCTATGTATGCCATTTTGTAACTCTAAGATGCAGCTGCAAATATAAAGAGTAAGTGTAAAACAAAACAGGTCAACTTCAGTGATGGAGATTAAAATAGATAGATAAGAGAGAGCCTTTGAAGTGGTAAAATACTAAGGGAAAGGTCAGTATGTCCTCCAGAGCTTCATAGCTTTAGAGCTAAACCATAAAGCTTCTGTTTCCAGGACTACCCAGTGGAGACCCCTGTATGTTACATGTCTCTTGGAAACTGACAAGCATGTCAGCAGAGAATTCACTTTTATCAGCTTGTACTGCTGATGTAGATGTGGTTTTACAGGGAGAGAAAAGGGTGCACTATTCAGAATGCTGACAGAAATCTTTGAGTTTTATTAAAATCCTCTAGAAGTCAATGTTTCAATCAGCTGTACCTTTACAGTGCATTTTGAGAAGTCAGACCTACTGCCTTTTTCCACTCAGTTTAGAAGCTTTGCATTCAGCAAGTCATTTCAAAGCCATAAGAAAATTATGACCTGAGTGTGAAGTTTCACAGATCTCTGTTGGAAAGCTGGTCAAATGCCATAATTACAGTATTTTTTAGTGTTTCCTGCTCCATTGTCAGTAATGGTATGCCCTACCCTAGGTGGTCAAACGAGACGGGTTCCATTTGTCTGGAAACTGTTTCCTGTTCTTTAACTCCCACAGTAAGTGTAGCTGAATTACTTCTTCACTTAATGAACAGTGAAGTAAAAAGCTTTTAAGGGTGAATGAAAGAAGTCTAAACTGTACCTGTCTTGCAATGTAACATTCAGCTTTTGCTCTTTTTCTTCTATCAGAAAGCCTTATGCAACTAGCAGAGATGATTTACTGGTGAAAAGAATGTGCCTCCTAAAAGCAGAAGTACCTCTCTCTTTAAATCCAAGATGTTTTGGTCATTTGGAAAATATGACAATGCAAAGGGGAAATGTCAGGGCAACTTTACTCATGTCCATGTGCTTAGAAAAGCTTGCTATTTCATAAATTGGGCAGTTTCACAGACTGGATGCACAAAATATTCTATAGGATTTGGTTTTTTTCTGGTTCTGGAAATACAGTCTTCCAGAAAAGACTACATCAAATGGAGTAAAGGCCTCAGGTGACAATAGCACAGGAGATTCAGCTGAGTCTTCTTGTAAGGAACAAGAAAGTAACAAAATTATCCCATAAAATCTGGGTATTTCAAGTTTCATCTCTAGACTGTTTAAGAAAGTGATTGAAAGGTGTGAAAGCATACAGAAAGTCAGAAAAGCTCTCCCTCCAAAGCAACATACATGCAGCACTATTCTTCTGGATTTATAGATCAAACACTAATATTAAATAGTATATCTGAATATCTGCCATGCTGTTCTAGGACTAGGCTGTTGTTTGAATACAGATCCCAATAAAATGTGGCAGGGGCAATTATGGAAACAAAAGTTCATCCTGTGTAGTAAGAGAGAAGACCATAGTATATGACATGGAAAGAAAGCTGCATGGATGAGACACATATTTCCAGCAGAAGGAGCTTTGAACAAAACTGTGCCTTAGGCAGCAAAGTGTACAGCACAGGAGATCATTTTTGCCTCTGTGCTAGCAAGGGTGCAGTAGGTGGATTGATTCAGGGTGCTTCCTGGTCCGGGACAGGAGCTTTCTTGGATGCTTCCAGATCACAGGGCAGATCAATTCTCTTGCTTTGCATCTGACAGTGTAGATGTTCCCAAATCTGGTTCTTAGGTACTGTTTCTTGTGCCTGTCTTACACTCTGAGACACACTGCATCTATCACAGCCGTATTTTTAGTTTGTATTTATTCTAATGGTTAAGCCTGAATTGTTAAATGGATGCACATAAACAACTAGGATGATTTTTAGACAAAATGTTAGCAGTGGTGCATAACATATTAATATCCCCCTTAGTTACCTCTGCATCTTGGGTTCTGGGACTCTGGTTTTGCTTTGGTTCTGATCATTGTGTTTACTCTGGCATATACTTGCTAATCTTTCATAATGCCAGAAATACCCTTAATGGCATCAGGCATTTAAAGAAGTTGAAATTGAAGTTCATGGATTTGTATCCCCTACAAAGAGTTGTTTTACATAATAAAAACTACTGTCAAGCAAAACATACTCTTTCTTCCAGCAGCTGGCAAATCAGAAGAAATAAAAATAAGCTGCCTTATTAATTTTAGGAAACTTATTATTTTGTTGAGCAGGCAGTTCCCTTCTTAATATCCTGATTTTAATGCTTTGCCAGACCCTGATCAAATTCTTTTCCTTAGACTGGACTACCTTCATTTTTCTCCAAGAAATTTTACTTTCTAGCAAAAATTTTGAACAGACCTAAAAAACCCAAACGTGTAATTCCATGAGTGGCCTTGCACAGCAAATTGCTGTGGTAGTGTCGATATAGTTGTGTTACTTTGCCATCTGCTTGATAGATAATGTAGTAGGCAAGATCAATGCCCAACATAATTATGTCAGTAGAAACCCTGATGTAATGCAGCCATAATGGCCCTGCAATGTACTTCCTAGAGCAGTCTCTGGACAAGGACATGGCATCTATTATCTTTCATCTGCAACCGTAACACGACTCCAGCCAGTCTACAAAACCCCTCTCGCTTTGCAACAAGTCACAACAGGGATTTTCTTAGAAGAATGATGGATTGATTTCTCCCTGTCCTGGTAAGGACAGCAAGCTGCACAGGGGTTAAATGGTGTGATAGCTGTACTTGCACACCTAAATAGAGCTGTCCCTATGCAGACACCAAAGGTAGTAGTGATTTTAGTGTAGATGATTTTAATCATGAGGCTGCATAGGAGGGATGGAGAAGAGAAAAAGAGGGTGTGTTATACAGTGATGTAGATGCCAGGCCAGCAAAATCATTAAAAATATCATAAGGACACAGGAGGCAAGGAATACATCACTATTATAAAGCAGTTCACTACTTAAAGAACGCCCTGGATGTGTGTTTGCATTTTATAGCATTGTCTGATGCTATAAAATGGTCAGTCATGGTGTTGGACAGATAGTTCAGGAATTATCCTCTTCTCTGGAGAATCAGAGCCAGCTTTGACATAGTGGGAGCAGTGAATCCCAAAGGACCTGCTGGCAATATTTTCTTTCCATGCCCAAGACCTGATAGTTAGGTCATGGATTGGACTTGATAATCTCAAAAGTTCTTTTCCAACCTGATGATTCTTTGACTTTTGGGATGAAAAATAATGAAATTTTTGGGGGTTGGACTAGATGATCTCTGAAGGTCCATTATAACCCTAACTATTCTGTGATTCTGTAAATTAGAAGGCTTGAAAATTAAAATGTTGCAAAAATGTAGGAAAACACCACAAGGTTTTAACAAGCTGGATCCGAGGAGAAAGGAGACTCAGAGAAGCTATCCATTTTCTTGACTGTTGCTGGGGTTTTTAACAAACCAGGACGAGAATGCAATCAATGAGACTTTATAGACAGTAAGCAGGACATAAGGATAACTACTTTCCTAGGAAAACCTTCTTTTGACAAAAATGCAGATTTCACACCAGACTGCAGCCAGGAGGGGAATTCTCTGACAATTGTTTTTAATTGAATTTAAAATAATGTTTCAAACACACTTCAATATAGTCATCATATTTATATTAATGATACATACTTGATATTATACTGTAATTGAAGTCGTGAATACAGAGGTAGAAGAAAAGACAGATGGAAGATACAGACTAACATATTAAATTTTCTGGGTGTCTTAGCTGAAATAGAGAAATTGGCTAGAAATAAAATGTTAGAGAGAAATATACAACAACTACAGTAAGTACACTGTGGTGCTTGGGAATAATCAAATACATGACATTCCTTTTGAGGCATTCCTCATGATAGAAGGAAATCAGAAGTTCACAACATCCATTGGAAAGGTGGAATAAGTGTGTATGCCTCCCAAATTACAGTGACGGGGTCTTTTTCCCCTGGATTTTACTCTATGATTCAATAATAGGTTACAAACAGGGAAATAAAGATTGATGAGCCATCTGATAAGATGAATCCTTTGAAAAGTATTTGACTATTGTATTTGAAAATTATAGAATTATTTATAGCCAAGTAATTTCCATAGATTATCCAGTCTCAGAAAGAATGAGGAAAAAATTTGCAGCAGAAGATAAGACATTGCAGAAACTTCTTAAGTTCATCCCAGTAAGGCAACCAGGAAAGTACACATTGAATCTCTTATTACCACTGCAATTCAGAGATACATGTCACTGATGACTTACTACTCAAGGTGGTAAAACTATGTCAGTGCAAGTATTACAGCAGACTTCATAAAAATATGTGAGGTCACATTGTATAACCAACTGTAAAAGAGAGAAGAAAAATACATGAAGTATGAAACCTGTAAAAATTGGTAAAGTGGACAAATGCAGTTCTGGACATGCAGAAGCCAAACCCTGAAGTGTGTACATTCCAGCAAATATGATGTTATGACATTGTGTCATTAGGATGGAATTACAGTAGCAGAAACTCTAACAATGAATCATGTCACGGCATACCATAAATCTGCATTTGTCATAAGTAAAATATAATAATAGATGTGCCTACTAACAGCTCGTCATAGTTGGTCATGATTGTTTTTTTTTAAAGTGGAGGTTTGAAGAGTTAACTGAGAAACATACATGCCCAAATACTATCCATTACACTGTTTACTGGGAAGTGCAATAACAGAAGAGCAAACAGGTTTTCCCTTTAGTTTAGCCTTTGATGAAGGATCACAGCTTGGCTATGCTGAACTGTACCTTAAAATACAGACCATCCCAGGAGAGCTGTTAATTAGCATCAAATAATAGCCAGAAAGATGTCTTTAACAAAGACAAGAAAAAACCATAATTGAGCCAAATTAATTAAAAACATGGAGATGAAATTTGTGTGCACAACAGCATGTGGTATTGTTACAGAGGAACCTACTCATATCCCTGTGAAACAAAAGCTTTTTAATTACAGTATTTCAGGACAAACCCACCATTTCTTCCCTATCCCTCATGGGCACTATGAAGGAAGAACCTGTAACAGCAAAGTAAACAGTGAGTGGAACAAGTGTAGAAATCTGTTTCTCTCACATGGAAAAAGAAGTCAGCAACTGCAGAGAGCAGAAGGGACAAAGAAGTGCCTCTTAAGGATCTGCTCCATCAGACACGCTCATGAAAGGGCTCTTCAGCACTCCAAGTCGGTTAATATTGAAAATGCTTGCCAAAAGAAGATTGTAATATAAAAATGCAAGGTTAAATATTTTTCTCTTGATGTCAAGGATAGGCTCACCGTCATTAAGAATGAACAACTAGTAGGTTCAAAGGACCACGGTGCCGCAGGATAATCCAGAGGAGGAGGGAGCTCAGGAGGTGCCTGGTGCAAGACCTTGCTCCTAGCAGGGTCAGCCATGGGGTCAGACCAGGCTGCTCAGGGAGGGATGGAGCCTGCCAAGCCCCAGAGCAGCCTGAGCTGCTGCTCATCTGTCCCCCTGAGGAAAGATTTCCAGTCTCAGCCTCTCTTGCCCCTCACCTGCCCACTGTGCACCACTGAGAAGATCCCAGCTTCTGACAGTCCCTCATAGGCACTGGAAGCTGCTCTTAGGTGCTCCCAAGGACCTCCCTTGTCCAGGCTGAACCATCCCTGGAGCACCAGCTGCTGCAGGCAGCACTGGAGCAGGCTGGGAGCCATGGCACCCATCCTCCCTGGGTCGCATCCAGAGAGTCTCTCCCATCTGCTGTGTAGTGCACATTTGAACTGTGAGTTCAGCTCTTGAAAAGACTGAAAATTCAGTGGGAAGGAAAAAAAGAAATTCCAATATATAAAAGTAATATAGAAAGCTGTCTTTTTGTCATAGGATTAATTCTGTGCATATATAGACTTGTGTCATGGTTTAACTGCTGAAACCAGCACAACTTGTATTTGGGGACTTGGAAGTACCTTGCTTAACAGACCTAAAATAATCACACCCTATCATTTCCCATGACAAGTATGATCTGAAGCACAGAGGAATTTAAAGTCCCATGTTGCAACACTGCAGCCCACAGACTACATAAGAACTGTGAGATAATCAGAAACGATGGCTCAATGGACTTCCTACTGAGAACGGTAAAAAAAATCAGCATTCACTTCAATGAAGAGTGGGAAATAGGCTGGAAGGAATTTATCTCATGCAGGTTCAGGCCAGCTAAGGTGACATCCTCATGAAAAGAAAGAACAAAATGACAAAAGCAGCAGCACTATGTCTATTCAATGCTGACAGAAAAGCCACTTTACAGCCAAAAACCAAAAATACTGCAATTAATATGGGTTTTGGCTGCCCTATATTACACGAAGTTGCATATTTCAGAATTTTCTGTAGCTTGAGCTGTATCTGACACTGATTTTTCTCTTGTGTATCTGTATGATCATATGCAGCAAAAGTCTTTATTATGGTGCAGCCACCCAGTTACAAAGCACAGAAAAAGTAGTAATGTGCAAATTTTGCATTTCCTTATCAGGTGTAAAATTATGAAAATGGGCTCTCTGTGAAAAAGTGTGTGCTGATATGAACAAAGATGATGAATCCATAGATAGCTGGTAAAGGTTTTTCCTCAGATTACCTTGATTTGCACACAGCTTGTTTACTACAGCACAATGGAAATTTCATTGTGTGATGTGTGCTCTGCAAAGTCAGGGAAGAGGATGAAAGAGCAATGACATTACTGGGGACATGCGTTTACACGACCTTCAGGTGCTCAGAGTGTGCATTGCACTCCTTTATGGAGAGGTAGGGAAATGTTAAAAGGCAGATTTTAGTGGAAAGCAGCTAATGCAAAATAATCTGGTTTGTATCAGTCTACAGAGCACCAGGTTTGTGCTGTGCCCATGGCACATCTGTAAGGAGATTGAGAGAAGCAACAAGGGGAGCTGCCCATGAGCCTGAACAGACATGACAGGCAGGTTATGCAGCTGCCTGCTGCTGCAGTGCCACCTATGAGAAATGCACCAAAAGGTAAGGCTGTAAAAACTGAGATCCTAACAAGGGCACCTGTGAATAAATTCAGTGTCTCAAGCATCTTAGGCCAAGGGCTCACATGTTGCACTTAACAGGGGTAATGAACGAGAATGGACACACTTCCCTCTCTGCTCATTTAATTTAGTCCTGTCTGCTCTCTCTTGGGAGAGGCTCTTAGGGGGGATATTGTCAAATATTTGCAACAGACAGGCAACAAAATATCATCTTCAGAGGGCACTAGTGAGCTTCTCAAAACACTTCATTGGCAAGTGCCCAGATATACTGAGGGGTAAAGTGTTCCACCACTATTTATACACTTCTGTATCCATCAGCTTCACATGCCAAGTCAGATATCACTTTTCCAATTTACATAGAAGATGATCATGTTCTTATTTTTTGTATATTTAGTATCTGTAAAAGGGTTTGGAAAATTCCCAGATCCACCTCCCAGTTCTTGTCATCACTGAATAAAATGCACACTTGGCCAAAATTAGATCACTTGTCTTAATGGTTAATATTGAAAATGCTTGCCAAATGAAGCTATTTGTAGATAATTTTCTTATTAGTTTTCTCCAAATGTGATAAAACTAACAGCCAATACATGTAGTTAATAATTTGCATCGCACTTTACTTTCCATTCTCCTTCCTGTTGTTGGACCAGTGGGCAATATAAAGTTGTGCAGCAAATCTACTAATTTTTCCTTCTTTTATTAAACTTTAAATTTCTTCCAATTCAATTATTTTATTCAGTACAATATTATGCAAAGTGGCCATATAAAAATTTCCATTTCCCAGATTTAAAATGCTTTTATGGTCCTCATGAGATGTAACTTCGTAAGAAAGAATGCTGTGATAGCATTGAAGTTGGAGCCCCATAAATTAAAAGTCATAACTGAAACAAGCTTAGAATTAACATGGAAGTCATAGATTATGAAACACGAACAATTCATTTGTTGGTTTTTTATCCCCAACAAATATTTATATTCTTTGTTAAAGAATTCTTGGGGGTTTTAATGCTTTTGGTTTGAGCCTCACTTTTCCTTACAGTTTTGTAAGTTATTGAAGATGACAGTTTTAGAACTGCACAAGCAGTACAGAAACGAAGACATAATACTCACTGGAACTTTCCGGAGAACAGTTATTTTTATTTACATTTACATCAATCATTCAATGGAAAATTACCTTTGTCACAGTAAATTTTATCTACAGTAAAACCCAAATTGCTGATTTTAACAGTTTTCATGTTTTGTTTTGTATTTCTGTTGCTTATTTTATAGCATATTAAAATAATTAAATATTGATTTGTCAAGTAGTCACTTGGTGTTAATACAAAAACTGTAGTGCTGCATCTTAGAAAAAAAATCCATTTTACATTAGATAGTGTTTCTTATGTAATATGAAAGCACTGTGAATTCTTAGAATGATGAAAATCTTGTAACCCGAAGGTTCATGTGCTCTTGTTTGAATCATCTAGCAATGACATAATTAAACATTCATATTTCTTCATATTTCAAGTGATCATTGTTGATTGCTGTGCATGCTGAAAACATGCCAAATAGCATGCACTGGTGTGATTCATGGTCTCTTTCTCTCACACAGAAGGACACACAGATGGATGCACACATTTGCACACACAGACTTGCAACGAGGTAAACAGGACTGGTCAATGTTTACATGGACCTCAAGAGCAGGAAACAATTTCCTAGACTGAACTGCCAGTTTTATACTTTCTGGTGCTGATTATTTATTTAGTTACTTGTTTAATTATTTCCCTTTCTGGAGTAGTATATTTAAACACAGGATCTAATCATAGATTATATAGGATTGCTATCAATTTTATTTCTCTCTCTTCCTGGGGCAAGACTGGTGCTTTCCATTTTTATTTAGAAAAAAGATAGAGTAAGCTGCAAATGCAAACCAGAATACATATCATTCTTCTATTTTACCATGTATTTGCTACCTTTTTTCTTTAGAAAGTCCCCCAGAAAAAATAGAGATAATATACTTGATATTAAGTACAAGGAACAATTCCTTGTAGACATTAGATAAATTTGAGTACGACTGTTTATTTAGCAGTGCTACTGAGTCACAGTGGTCTCTGCAATGGAAATTGTGCAGTTAACATACAGAACAAGAGACTGGAATTGCAGCATATAAATTTATTTCTTTTCCCCCAAAATGTGTTTAAGGACAGTGTCTTTACAATACAGCTGATGGTCTATTCCAAGGTGATAGAATTTTTTACCTGTGAGCTGCCCGTATTTACAGAAGAAAGCTTTGCACAGCTGTTTTTCATTTGCCCTGCTGGTATTTTAAGATCTGTATGGTTCAAGCAGATTTTGTATTTTTAAATCACTGCTGAAAACCTGTCAGAATAAACTGCTTACAAAGCCATATACCTACTTGGAGAAGAAAGACTGCAACAGGCCTGTCTGCAGACTCTATTTACAAAGTGATTTAGTGTATCAAAGCAGCTTCTTGATGGCTGTTGTTATGCCATTTCTCTCATTTTTCCTCTTGTGTTTGGCTCCTTCTCGGGTGTCTGTTTCTGGTACAGCTGGATCCCTTCTGTTCACACATGCAGGGAAAAAAAATCCCAGTACTTGTTCCATGGGGTTAGAAAAACACTGTGGAAAAAAAGCACCTTCTAGGTTTTATATATGCCCTGCCTCACAGAGTGTTTCCCCATTGCTTAATCAAGTCCTCTAGGGAATTGCAATACAAGTAATAAACAATAATAAGCGAGGCATTCTAGTACTTTGGGGTGTTGAGCATCTTTAACTTTCACTAGAAACTCGATGAATGTGACAGGATTAAGGCCTAAAGCTTTAAAAATCTCCTGGTACCATTCAGTCGCTCAGACAGGGATTAAAACTACTGCAGGCAGTAGCAAAGTGGTAAATATTGACTCAGCAGTAAATAAAATCAGTCCATTGAGGTGGAGTGTACAATATGTGGTGGAAGAAGAGTCACGAGAAAGCAATATCGCTCTTGGGCAGATTAAACAGTGTCCACCACAAACCCACATGCTGTTTCAGGAAAGTCACAGTGTTCATAAAACACAGTGACACTTTACACTCTTAACAGTCTTTAAACAAGGAAACTGTGTCTGCTTTTTTTTTCCTTAATCTGGTACAGAATTATTTTCTTTAGTTGCAAAACAAATGAAGTCTGGTGCTAATGAACAACCAGCACCATTTCATATGTTTTAAAATGTGCATGTGTAATTTTATTTCCTGTCTACAACTATGTTAAAAAATCTTATGATTTTTATAAAATGGAGGATGTTTCAAGACCATTCTGTCCTATGAAAACACAAATACTTTATTACCCTATAAGGAAAGTAGATGACATACAGGTGTTTAAGTGATGAAAAAGACAGCGATTTAAATAGCTTTTTTCAGGCCTTAAGTGTGGGGTTTGTTCCATCCTAAATCAGTAATTTAAGCACCATTTTCTAAACAGCATCTAACAGCCAACGGAGAATCGACCATCAGGCTGAAACATTTCATTTGTCTCAGCACCTTTGCTAAATTTTGTGTTTCTACAGCACTGTGAATATGCCATTGAATGGTGGAATGAATGTGCATTAACACACAGATGAACACTCTTCATTTGGTTGCTCTTCCTTTCTCTTCCCTACTTGTGGAATAAAAACAATATAAAAAAGGTAATATTCATCTTGTAACCCCAAGTATGCCTGACAGTTCAGAAACCCGGCGTTTGTGCATATGAATGTGAACTATGTTACTGAAATGTAGCAACCAGAAAAAGAAACAGCTTGTAAGTTGCGTACCATGAAGACTGCAGGCAAAAGAAGGAAATACAGGGCTACCTCGCAAAATGTGAGATGAGGAAGGGTGTATGCATTTATGGATAAAATTATTAATTCCACTGCAACTGGAAAGAACACTGGGCTTTTGTGTTTTCTGTTTTTCTTTCCCAATACTTGAATGGCCATCTGCTTAAGTCTGTATAGAGGTATAAGGGAAACAATCTTCTGTCAAAAGCTCAATCATCCTTCTAAGAGGTTAAAACCTAACCATTAACAACCTTTAAAGAGGTAACAGGTTGAAATAATATAACAGCAATAACAGCATAAAATATTTTATTTTTTTTTTTTTTTAGGCTAGCGCTTGAGTGCCTCAAGCCATTTTAAAGACCTAAATGTGAATAGATTTTTGGAGATATGCTGATAATGAATTTGGAAACATACATATCCAATCTCTTGATATAAACATGAAAGGAAGAGTCAAGTGATTGCATTATACCTCAGGTAAGTTTCTTGGGGACACAGCTATAAAGGGTATCACCCTTTTAAGTTTAAGATGGAAACCATATTCCATCTGAAATATCCCAGAGAGTTCAAAACTTATAAAAGAATATTTTTTATTGGAATAGATGGGCAGTATGACAATTCTTTATGTGTATATGGAGTCTACATATTTATCTACATATAACTTCACATTTCAGAGTAAACTGAAAGAAATAGTATTTGTTATTATGCTCAACATGAAATTCACAGTTTATAAAAAAGAAATAGACCTACTGAATAATTCAGAATTTATATTAAAAGGACAAATACTTTCTGGTAGATAATACTGCATAATGACTATTTCAACAGCTGTTCATGTGAATTCCAAGTAACAGACTATATATCAGCAGCCTAATCAGAATTCAATGCCAGCAGGTGAGCTGTCAGCAGAACTTCTCCAAGGCCAGATGGAGCTTCCCAGGTCTACACAACTGACCAACCAGACAGCATCTTTGTGTGGGTGGAGAAAGCCTGGCTCAGTCTTTCCCAGGATACTGACTACTGCCCTGTGGCACAAAAAGTACCCTGTGCACGTGAGACTGATGACATGTGAACACTGACTGATGCATCTGGAAACCATCACTGTTCAGCATTTGCAGCAGGACAGGACTTCTACATGCTGAACAAGATCACTCTCAGCCATGCACTGTGGAGTCCACCAGAGGGTATTTTGCACAGCAGCTCCATGCCAGAGCAGCCCTCCTGGCTCTCCCAGCTCTGCTGTGGTGCCTGCTGGAAAGCGATGGAGGGACCCACCAGGGCCCCCCACCACTCTCACTCAAGAGATAAAGTCCAGCTCAGCATCCTCAGCTGTCAGGGATCACAGAATGCTTTATAAATACATGGTGAAGGACTGAACAGCTAATGTATTATCCAGCAGCCCTTTCATGATTTTCTTCAAAAGTAGCTTTAATCTCAGTTATGTGAAATGAACATAAAACTCTGAATATGAATAGAAATTTTAAAAGCCTGTTAATCATTAACTATTAATTTGCAAGCCTGAAGGATCTAACTTTTAAGGTTGACTTTTACCTTAGAATCAACTCTTTGATGGAACCAAATTATCACCAAAAGCCAAATAAACCCTGAATTTAATAAATGAAAACATCTTTACTAGTATCTTACAAAAGAGGATACCAGTCAGTATATATCTCCTTCACCAAGTAAAAGGTTACATCAGATCACTGAAGTGAAAGGCAATGTACTGCACTGTACAGGAGATGTGACAGCAACATTAGCCGTTACAAAATGTCTTTCACCAATTGAAAACAGTACCAAAAAAAAAAAAAAAAAAAAAAAAAAAAAAAAAAAAAAAAAAAAACAAAAAANNNAAAAGAAAAACCAAAACAGAAAACCAAATATCACTCTAACCTTCAGGCTACAAATAATGAAAGTCAGGGTACTTGAAGACATGAAAAAAGCAAGCTTTTTAGAAAGAAAGGTTTCACAAAGTGGTCATCTGTGCAGAACCTCAGTACTAAATGCCAATATTTATGTATTTATTCATTTCACATTTTCCCAAGATTCCATGGTTTGTTTTGACTCTTTACACCGTTAAAAGTCTCAAGAGCTCAAGAGCACAATTAAGTAGTTCTTCAAGTGATTCCCAGTGTGATCACAAAGGGAGAACACCAGATCTTAAGGAGATCAGTAAGGGCTTTTCAGTCTTAACCTCACTAAGGTCCGAATTTTGCCTTGTGTATTCACAAACCAAAGAAGCCCTGCAGAAAGATAAAGGGCAGCAAAGACAAGGTCAAACAGTGTATGAGGTGGGACAGTTCTTCCCCACTGCAGTACATTGGGGTTTTTTAACATGAAAGGTAAAATATAATACAAATAAATACAAAAAAGTATCTTACCTTCCTGTAGCTAATTATTAAGAAATACAGGAAGAATACAACATTTTCTAGTTCATTTTCTAGTAGACAAACTCTAAACATGCCCCTTGAAATGCCAGCTTCTTTCAAAGCTGCCTGTATATCATTGACACAAGCGGCCTCACTGCTGTTAATGAGTGACTCATGGATGTTTCTTGTACAGAAGGAACACAAAGTATGTCATTGTAATTCTGCAAGTGAAATAATTTACATATATATATCAATTTTGGGCTGCATTACTGAAAAATATTGTTAATATGGATTGGCTGTGCAGATGTGCAATTTTGAATGTAGAAGAGACTCGTGGGAGTTTGATTTAAAATTCTCATTTGGACTTTCCTTGGATGCTGTTAGGAAAATATATGCAGGATTTACTAATGAAAAGTGTGTATGCATATATTTGGTATTGCTTTATAGAGCATTTAAGGGCCTCATTGTTATTGAAAAAGTAATACTTTTCTCAATAATCAAAAAGCAGTTCGCTTCCAAGCCTTTTTGTACATGCACAAATGCTGCAGTTCTGTCAGGCTTTCAGAACAGCCACAGCCACTGTATGTTAAAATATTGGGAAATTAGAGTCCTTCCTTTCTGACCTTCCTGATCTTCTGATACTGATACTATTTTGTACAGTGCCCCTTTAAAAAAACAAAGTCAGGGACTGAGTGAGCACATTCACTAGCAACTGTGAATGACAGGAGTCACCAGCTTGTAAGAACTGCAGCTCCTGAAAGACTCAAATAAAGAAGATTTACTGAGGTTAGGGGGGAAAACAATGAAAAGGAGTTTATGGTGGTAATTTATATATATTTATACTGTAGGTTAAAGTCAATGCCTATTCCAGTTTTTTAATTCTTCTGAGTGAAAGGCAAACCAAAGGTCTTCTTAAAAGGAAAAAAAGTGTTTATTGAGAAGGTGAGGAAATATGCAAAATGTACAAAACCCACAAAACCCCCTGTTGTTGTGGCTGTTAGCTTTCTGAGCCTTTTTTTTTACCTTAGAGAAACTGTCGAGTTTTAAAATTCTAAGCTAAACTAACTTCCATGTTTTTATCAAGAGGCAAATATATAAATAAAATTTTAATTGTATTGAATCATTTAAAGTTTTTCTTTTTAAATATCAGTGTCCTGCAGTGCATTCACTTCGACATTATAACAAACCAAAATTTGTCTGCAGCTGAATTCACAGATGTGGCAGAAGTGAGAAGGGGCATCAATCAAACTGCAGGACACATGGCTGGGGGCTGCCCTTGCCATTCCCCAGGCTGAGAAGTGGAGGAAGCACGGCAGCAGTGTCAGGGACCAGCAGTGGGGCGGGGTGTGAAGCTGCTGACAGCACATGTGGGAGGAGCAGGGCAGCGCCCCATTCCTGTGGGGAGGGGAGCCTTGACATGGATTTGTACACCTGACAGGTCACTACAAAGGCTCTCTATCCACAGAGGAGAGAACACAAGTCAGTGTCCTCTCTTTTATAAAGTAAGCCAAACATACCAATCTGAGCAGTGACAAAGGTCAAATTCACTTAGAAAGGAAATGAGAAGTTCCGTATTTTCTTAGCATATCAGCATGTTAGGGTGTTGCAGTTACAAATGTCATACTGTGTTGTAAATAGATATAGATTAAAAAGCAGTTATCAACTGCAGAGTAAAACTCTTCCTTTCATTATTTTTGTTGGTGTCCTGAGTTTCCCCTCCTTCCTGATTTCTTCACCTTCCTCAGCAGGGGGATTGCTGTCCACTGCTAGCCTGCTCTTTCTTTTGTTATACTGCAAATCCTATGCACTTTACACCTGTGGATTGAATAAGGCTTGAGGAACCAATACAGGTCTGCAGCACCTCTGACCTCTTCTGTCCAGTGTATTCCCTTGAGGGAAGAAGACCCAGCTGGCTGCAAGCAAAGTCAGAACAGTTCACAGTGTGAGCCCAGAAGTAGCTGGTTCTGCTGAAAATTGCAAATGAGGGTCTCTTTCTGTCTGCAGTGATAATTCACTTCCTTACCCAGAACCCAGTGAACAGAGTTTTTGTTACCTTAAAAGGTTGGTTTTTGAGATTCTGTGGCTGGCAGGAGAATTAAGATAATTTATCAGTGTTCAGCAGCCCTTGCAAGAGTAAGATCACTATTAATTGACAGGATAATTTGATAAGGTTTTGGACCTTTTGCCAAACAAAAGTGATTAGGGTTATAGGGTTATAACTTTCTTCGGAGGAACAAAATATACACAGACTGCCAAACCTGATGATTTTTTTCTCATATCAGGAGACTTTAAAAATAAGAGAAATCTTTCTTTAATATGCATGAATTTTCATCAGTAAATTGTGTTACGGTGACATGCTTGTCAGTCTGCTTTTCAAAGGATGCGAGGCTGATATTTATTAAAATGATGTGTATGACATCATGCCCAAAAGCATATGAGATTGACCTTGCTTATACAAAGACTGGAAACGTAAGCATTGCCATCCATAGATACAGAGTATCACCTTATAAGTATCTTGTGATGTGGTACACAAAGTTATGCCTTTCAGCATCAAATTATTTTAATTTTGCGTTATTTCTTGGAACAGCTGGTGGGCAGAAAGAGGATCTAATACTTGACACAGGGATAATGTAAGAATGAAAATTGATGTGGGACCTGTAATTTACAAGAGAAAACACTCGTAATGCTGAAGTTCCTATGAGAAATTGATGCAACACTAAAAACTAGTTACCCTGGAAAGAAATATTATACAGCTTTTCCAGTGTAGCAGAGAGAACGGCCACGCTGCCTCAGAACCGGGAGACATCCCAGCTTTCCGTGCCTTTGCTGGTGAAGAGCTCTGCGAAATTTCGGGGTGCGCGGCAGGAGGGTGCGCGGAGCCGGGGGGCGCTGCCCACAGAGCCGGGCCCGCCTGGACCTCGCCCGCTCTCGCCGGGCCGAGCGGCCCGCACCAGCCGCGCTCGTCAGCTGCGGAGCCCGCCCCAGGCGGCTCCCGCTCCCCCTCATCTCGTCGGCACGGAGACCTGCCCTGCTGCCTAAGGGCAATCTGACGTCCAGGCAAAAACGTTTTGTTTCCAGATCCTCGGGGACGGAGCCTCCCGCTAGCACGTGCTTCCTCTTGTCACTGCCCGGCTGCGGCCGACTCG
>VZRX01014379.1:0-28722 GCA_013398075.1 Notiomystis cincta
CCAAAAAATTAAATTATATATATTTTTTTAAAAATTACATATATCTGTATATATTTAATATACAGATGCAGCCCGCTGAGGTTGCAGCGCGGGAGAAGAGCTGAAATCCGTCGCCAAAAGGTCTTAGAAGTGACTACACGCTGCCTTTCCCATGTAAAGATCAAACCCCTCCGCTCGCTCTCCTCCTCGCTATCATTTTTAATTAATGAAGGCAGCAATGCCTGCGGATACGGAACCGGGCAGAGAACGCCCTCCCCATCCCTCTGCTGTATTTCCTTTAAGGAAAAAAAAAAAATTCTAAACAAATGGCAGGGAATAATAATAATAATAAAAATCAGCAAAGGTTGCCCTCGTGCAGGTGATTAGCACAGATCCAGGTGATTAAGCACAGACGCAGGTGATTAAAGACGAGGTTTCCGCTGGGGATGAGGGGGTTACGGCTCGGGGCTGGGCTCGATGATTTATGGAAAACATTTTAGCGCCCCGGAAAAGAGACAGCGGAGAAAATCCAATTCCAGATGATTCAAAAGGCACAAAGACAATGGGAGAAAAGGACCAAGTTCAGCTCATTTAAATGCTGTTAATTGTTCATTCCCATAGTGAGACGGTTTCTTCTGCAAATGAGAGAACAAACCCTTTAACGCTGGGTCGGGTTTTTCTCTCTTTCATTTTTTTATTATTAGCACCGTGCCAGGACTGAAGTGAACCCAAATAATCTTAATCACTGAATAGTACTCGCTGTTTTACGACTTTTTAAAGGAAGAGGGAGAAGAAAAAGGAGGAAAGCCGCAGATAATGCCCCGCTGGCACAAAGAGCCGGAGCGAGGTTGGAAGTCACTGCAATCCGCGCCCAGACCTCTTGGAGGTCTCGAGCACCGCTAGAAACCGGCAAATGATGGGGGAAAAAACCCCAACACAACCCAAAAAAACCCTTCCGAGAGGAACAAAGTTCCATTTACTGCTCACCGGCGAGGGCTGCAAGGGGGTGGCCGCACCTCCAGCCACGCACCGGTTCTGCTCTAGGTGCTCGCCACTTGATTTAAAACCCGTTTATTTATTTATTTCCCCGGCGGCGGCTCGGGATGCAGCGGGAGGCGCAATTTTGGGCTCCCGAGAGCGATGGGCGCTGGCAGGGGAGGTCGGAGGCTCTGGCGAGCTGCCCTCGCCCCTTGAAGCCGTGCCTGACGTGACTATAAAAGGCGAGAGGAGGGAGCGAAAATAATAATAATAATGATGATAATAATAAAAAAAAAAAAGGGGGCACGAGAAGGAGAGGAGAGAAATGCTGCTCGGATAAATGCAGTACGTTTAGGGGAGGCACAAAGCCGGCAGGGGACACGGAGCTGGTGCCAGCCCGTGGCAGGAGCCCTCCCCAGCCCGCGGTGCCTCCCTCCCCCGGGCTAAAACAAAACGAGATGCTCGGAGGGATGCGGGAAAGGATTCTCTCCCCACCTCGGCAGCAGTGCCCTGTGCCTGTCTCACCTGCAGGCTTCAGATCCCCACAAAAAGTGATTAAATTCCCCACCCCCGTGCCTTTCTGTGCCGCGGTTTAGCCTCTGCAGGGCAGGAGTGGCAGCGCTGGTGCAACACAAAGATCAGGCGAGGAAAAGCGGTTTTTTTGCAGAAAACAGAAAAAAATCCGCATCCACGTTGGGAAATGCAGAGGAAAATCAACCCAGCTTGGCAATTCCTTGCCCTCAAACCTCCTATCTGGGCTCTCAGAGGAATTCCTGGGCCCAGCCTTGCTCCTGGACCAGCTGAGGGTGCAGCACTGCTGGGACAGGAGTAAAGGATGAGGTTTCTGCTGGGACTGTCCCCAGGAAAGACCCCAAAAATGCCAACACTGTGTTTTTCCTGCTCTTTTCCTAGTCCATGCTGCCTTTTGGTGTGGCACAAGCTCTTCCCTATCTGGACTAACAACAACCTGGCTGGAGTTACACACGGGGTGTGCAAGGAAAGGGCATTTCCCAAGCAGGAAAGGCACTGGAAATGAGGAGCATTATCCCAGCCATATTCCCACTGCCAGGATAAGTATCCCAGCCTGTTCAGGCTACAGCAGAGGTCAAGGCCCCAGCCCTTCTCTAAGGACCCGACCACCTCCTTTAATTTTCCATCCTCCAATTCCCGCAAAATGGAAATATATTCAATATTTGCAAATCCCGGGGCTCTCCGAGGAATTGCTGTCGTTAAGGGCTGCACACATCACGGGCAAAACATTTGTTTTTGCCATTAGGAGAGCCAGTCCCCCTGAAAACCGCAGTGCAACATCTCTGTTGTGTGTGCCTGACAGCGTTCCTGCCCTGCTCCAAAGCGCACCCAGGGAAAAACGGGAGCCTTTCACTCCATTTCAATGGACTTTGGAACAGGCCCCTCATGCAATATGCATTCAGTCATATAAGGCTGGCAGAAAAGGCTCCTGAATGAGACAAAATATCTAATCAGCTGCATTTACCCCATGCTTCAGTCCCCCACCTGCAGCAGGATTTCATCTGAGAGCGTGCAAACTGTACCAGAGTTTCCTCTATAGCATCAATCACCACATTATGCCACCGAATTTTGCCTCGGTTTGGGAAGCAATTTATAATTTGAGGCAGCTTCGAGTTAGGAAGCGAGAAGTGATTCCAGCACGAGGAGTTTGTGGGGCTCCCCAGAATTCCCAAGGCCACGGCTCGGGAGGGAATCGTGCGCGGGTTTGAACGGAGCAGCCTTAAAATGGCTGCTCCACCTCGTCCTGGAGGTAGGGAAACATTCCAGGGAGAGAGAGATGTGGTGCATCCCGAGGTCTTTGTGGATGGAAATGTCACCTCCAGTACGCCTATCCCGTTTTTCAGTCGTTGGGGGGGGAGGTCTTTTGGTTTCTTTTTTTTTTTTCAAATTTAAGGTGAGCCACAGATCTGAGAACAAAGCAGAGCTGGGAGTGTTTAGGAGAGCTGCAAGCTTGTGATTTTTCCAGGCAGAAGTTACATTCCCTGGATGCTGAAACCAGCACGATTTGGGAGAAATTTTGTTGTGGTGGCTGTCAGGCTCAAGCAGGGTTTCGTGCTTCTGTTTCTATTCCACATTTTCCATGCTGACCTTGACAGAGAATATGTTTATTAAATTTGTGGACAACACGGAGCTGGGAGAGCCCCACCAGCATGTTAAGGTCAGAATTAGCCTTCAAAATGATCTGGATAAATTGAGAAATTGTCTGAAATAACTGGCTGAAATCCAACAGGGATAAAAGTAGGAGATATTGGACAGAGGAAGGAATATTCCAGAGCACAAATAAGAGCTGGGGTGATTGTGAGATCGACAAGAAGGGACCCAGCAGTGGGAGATGAGCTGAGCAGGGCTGGGGTGGTGGGGCAGAGCCTGGAGGATTTCTGTCCTTTTCCTAAGTAGGGAGGATGGAGCCTGCAGGAAGGTGGGGAAGGGTGCTCACATCCCAGGAAAATGATGGATGAGGAAGGCTGGATGCACAGCAATAAATTCCAATTTAAGCAAAGGCTTGGTGCCACCAGCAGGTTGGGGAAATTCATCCTTCCCTGAACCAAGTCCTGTCTGTCTCTGCTTGTTGGGTATTTCTTTTTTACAGGAATGAGCTATAGAAAAGCCAAGATTGTGACAAACTACAGAGAAATTCCCTTTCCATGTCAAGACAGAGGAACTGTGTCCTCACTGGGAATTCAGATCCCTGTGTGCCTCTGCTGCTCCTGAGCTGATCCAGACTCCTGCCAACCTCCTGCTGGAGAGCTGGGCAAAGGTGTGGTGCTCTCCTCCCTGCACGAGTCATTTCCCTCGTGGAAGTTGGGATAATTGCTATTTTACAGGTGCTGCATTGCTGCCTGAAAAATGCTCAGAGAGCCAGAGAGCTCTCAAAAAAAAATTTAAAATTAAAAATATTCAACCAAAAAGCTGCATTTGCTGGGGGTTAAAGCATCCTCTGGCACTTGGGGGGTGATGATTATTTTTCCACCAACTCTGCTGAAGATCTTGGGCTTCTCCCACACCCATTTCCCTCAGCCCTAGAGGAGACACCACAGCACCAGCCCAGTCCCCAGTGGGAAAGGTACCCTGTGAGTGCAGGGTGTTACCCTTCCCCATCACTAATTATCCTCATTTACTGCCAGATCACCTCAGCATTTCTGCTTCCTCCTCTAAGGTAGAACCCTCACTTCTAAACATGTACAAAGCTTCATTTTTCCCGATTTTTAGTTAATCCTTCAGGGATGCCACTTCCAGCAGGGCAGGGAGTGCTTCCCTCTGCCTTTATTTCTAAGGAAAACTTGTGCTGCTGCAGCTCCAGACCTTTGTGTGCATTGGTACTGCAGAAATAAAGCACAGAAATGGCAAATTCCTGATAAATTCAGCCAAGGATCCGAGAGCTGCACTCACACTTCCCTGCTCCACCAGCACTCTAATGGCTTTGGGGGCCAAATTAATGTGAGATCTGTTTTTTCTCAAGGCATCACCATCACCTCAGAAGTGAAATACCATGAGGAGATCATAAATGTGTCCTTGAGGTGTAAAAGAAAGGCAGTGAAAAATATGAGCACAAATAAAAACACTGGCTCTGGCTGCACACACTGAATATTAATTATTTTTTTTTTTCCAAAATAGTGTCTTCCTTTCAGGCTGAAGGATATATTGTTTTATAGATAACTGTTAACTCAGTGATAAAATGATCATAACTTAGGGGCTATTCTCTCCCACAGAATAATAATAATATAATAATAATAATAATAATAAAAAATCACTGGGGGTTTTCCCAGGGGAAATCCTGCCACTTTGTCCAGGTAAGATTCACATCCAGCTTGTGCACCTGAATTTTCTGGCCATGCTCAGACCCAGCAGTTCTGGAGTTAGTGGCCACCTCCACCCCACCTGTGGTAGCCACAGGTGAGCTGGAGCTCAGGTTCTCCAAGCCAAAAGTGACTCCAAGTGAATTTTGTGGGAGACTCTGGCATTTCCCAGCTTGGAGAATCCTCCCAGACCAAATCTCAAGGCAGAGGCTGCTTATCAGCAAAGCTGGTGTGTGACTGCTGCTGTCTCACCTCTGCTCTCCTTGGAGCCAGGAGGGCTTAAACCATTTATCCAACAATTCTGGCTGAGAGTCACAAAATAAACTGCTCTGACTTCCCCTCCTGCTGGGTCAGACCAGTTAAAAATTACAGAGATTCCCCTTTTGGAAAACCTGCCTTGCTTGGGGTTGCTTTACTGGTGTTTCTCACACAGAACTTTGTTTGGAGCCCTTTGCAGAGCTGAGGGGTTGGAAACCCAGCCTGCCAAAAACCCAAACTCAATCCCTGTCCCTCTGTGCCACAGGGTGGGAGAAGGGGAAGGATCAGACAGGCTTAATGGCAAATTAATCATCATTATCATGTCCATAACACACATCCCAGACCATTCCAAGGGTGTGCTCCTCCCGGAGCCACCACTCCTTATTTCACTCCCGAGCCCTGGCACGGGGAGCACAGACAGCACAAAGTCCTCAAGATCAACCCCTGCAGACTCCACGTGGATGGAAGCATTGCCCACTGTGGGATTTCTCCCCGAGGGAGGCCAGAGGAACCCCAAAATGCTGAATTCAGTGCCCGAATTCCCATCTGGGTGGGTGTAAACAGGGTGGGTGAGCCGGGGAAGAGCCCGGGAGAGCTCTCCAAGGAAAAACCCTGGATTTTAATTTTTTCCTCCTTGCTTTTTCTCACAGAACGAAGGGAAAAAACCACCCAACAACCCACCAAACCCGCCTGTCCTGGCTGGCTGTGCCAGAGCCTGCCCTGAGTTTGTGTCCCCACCATTCATTAGTGATTACATGCCCCCCGAACACCTGCGAGAGCAGCTCATAAAGCACGCATTCATGGGCCCTGGCAGCACCAGCATGGGAACTGCAGGCTACAGGGCCACACTCATTGTATCTCCAGATAAAAACATTCTCTCACCGAGCCCTCTGAAAATAGAAGCTGGCTGCAATTTCAGTTCGGCACCACGGGGTATTTAAAAAAAAAAAATGAAAAAAAAATAAAAATAAAGACGGGTTACTTCACCTCGGTCGCTTTTAAAGTCAGTGAAGTGCGTGGCTGGGGTGCTGTCGGTGCAGCAGCAGCCTCTGCCACACAGCAGGGACAAATCACAGGGTCCCCAAGTGTTTCCTTGCTGGAGCATCTGGCAACGGTGCCATTTCTTCCCTTGCACTTCCCATTTATTCCCCCTCCTGCCCACAGCAGCTCTGACAGGAGCTGCAGTGTCAGGGTGGTCAGCAGGGAAAGGCCCTGGCTCTAGTGGTCCCACTGGAAATAGCAGAACACTTAAAATAAAAAGATCATTAAAAGAAAGAGGGGGAAAAAAAGCACCTACAACACTTCAATAAAAAGGGAGGAATCCTGGCAGTGAAATGCTGGAGCACAATGGTGCCTCACATCGGGGCAGGCTGTGCTCAGAGGGGCTGGCTGCTGCCAGGAACTGCCTCCAAACGTGTCCCCAGGTGTGGGCTGGGGCCAAAATGCTGCCAGGACTGCCAGGTGCTCACTGGAGGTGAGCAGGTCCCACCCAGCCTGACACAGACACAGGGATGTGACTCCAGGGGCCAGGGAGCCCTGCATTCCAGTCTTTGGCTGAAGAACCACAAAGAAACCCAGTTCTGAGGAGCTTGTGAGTCCTCTCCTTCCAAAGGCAGGTCAGGGAGAGGGAGCTGAAGGGACAGAGCACGAGGGCAGGAGGGCTCTGCTGGCACTGAGCTCTGGGGTGATGCAGGTGCCCTCAGTGCCTCTGTCCCATCCCTCAGGAGAGGCTCGGGGTGGACACAGGACCCAGCCCTGGAGCTCCACGTGAAACATCCCTGCTTAACCTCCTGCCCTGGGCCCCTGCAGGGAAATGAGGATGAGGAATTCCTCCCTGCAGCCTTTGCCATCAGCCACCCCGAGCTGCTCAGCAGCAACAGGAGCTCTGCAGAAACGCCTTTGGGTGCTGCTGACACCTCAGGGGCGAGGGAGAGGCTGCCAAAAGGGTTTGGGACACTGCTCAAAGGTGCAGAAAGGACAGCAGTGGACACCTGGATGTGTCAGTGGGATGGAGCTGGGGTCTTGCATCAGAGGAAGGTGACTGAGGACAGGTGACAACATCTTTTGGGTGGAACACACCTCTGCTGGCTTATCCAGCATCTCTGGGAGGGGTCAGGTCTTTCCAGACCATCCCCTGCCCAGGGTGAGCCCTAAAGCCGACAGAGTACTCAGCACATCCTCATTTCTTAACACAGATCCTCCCCTCCCACCATAAAAACGCCACCTGTACAAAACCCAGTGCCAAAAGCCAGGGAGATCCAACCAAGAAGTGCCCCTGTGCTGAGTCCAGGCTGACAGGAGGTGTTCTAACATTTATGATTCTCGAGGATACATCGAAAACAACTGCATTTTTAAAAACCCGTTCAAAGATTTGCTTGACACAGATTTCCCAAGCAGCCAACCTGGGGTTCACCTCATGTAAATTTTATTCTCCTAAAAAATTAACTGTCTAGTCTGAAGCAGCTACTTAAACTCCCTCTCTAAGCACTGGAGAGGCATCACTGCCTCCAGAGGTTGTTTCTCCCATCCAAAGTCCCCCTTAACCATAGGATTAGAGCAGGAAGGAGCATTGCAGTTTAACCACAATTCAAAAGCAGCACCAGAGGGATTTTAATGGTTGCACAGAGGGCAGAAAAGCTCATTTTTCACCTCAAAAGGGAGAGGAAAACCAAGTCCATACCACATCTTTCTGGAGCAGTGAGTAGTGGGGAGAAACCACCCCAATTAATTCCCTTCTACCTTTGCAGACAGAGCTGTGCTGGGCTTGGAGCTGCTGCTGGAATGCACCTGCTCTGCCCATTTGGCCTCTTTCCACAGACCATCCCAGCCCTTCCAGCTCCTCTGCACATTCCCAAGAGCCCACAGGCTGTGGTGGGACACTCCTGCCCAGAGCCACCTTCCCAGACTGGCAGGAAACACCTCCGGCCTTTGGAATCACCTCTGGTTCAACACCGCCCTTGGACGCCCAAGGCTTGGCCTTTGGGATGGTCCCTGAGACTTTGAGGGTTTGGGAGAAGCTGTAGGAGGATGCCAGGCACAGTGACCTGTGTCCCCAAGCAGGGTGGGGAGGAAGAGCCCAGGAGCTCCAGTCACAGAGCTGGAGGCTCCAAGATCAGGGCATTACACCCTACACCCCCAGCTGCCTCAAAACCCCACCATTTCCACTCTTTTGCTATTCAAGAAAGTGAACAAAATACCATCTTATTTCAAAGAAGTAAAAAAAAAAAAATAATAATAAAAAGGAAAGGAAAATATGCAGCAAACTCTCCTGTGTGTGTTTTTGACTTAGTAATATCTGTAGCCAATTTTCCCAAGAGACACAAACAAACACATGCCGAACCGGAATATCAATGAGGGCTTTTTTAGAGCAGGCACATTAAAATGCAAAACAGGAGATAATGAGATAAAGCAGCAACTTACAGGTTTCTTAATTCCAGATTTTTAAAGCCCGTCGAGTAGCTCGAGGAGGGGAGCTGGTGGAGGGCTTGGCCCGAGGGCAGCTCGTGGGGCTGGAGGAGTGACTGAGGGTAGGGAGAGGAGCAGAGGGAGGAGGGGGAGCCCATGGGATGCAGGTGAGAGTGTTTAATAGCTGGGAGGCTGAGCCCTCCTCTGAGGGATGCTGCTCTGCACCTGTGTGCCCTGGGTTTGGAGGGGCAGAAGCAGCACTGGGAGAGTGAGGGACCCCCACATCTCACCCTCAGACCATTGCCCCTCACTGTGAGAGCTCATCAACACGAGCTGCAAGACATAAAAACCTCTCTGGCACAGGAGGGGACCCCAAGAAGGGGGCAGAGCACCCTCCTGCACAGACTCTGTGGGGCGCTGGGTGAATTCGGGCTGTGGGACGAGCCCGAGCTCAGCTGACAGTGCAGCAGCAGCCTCAGAGGCTTTCCTGGACTCAATACAGCCATGCTGAGAAGCAGAAAGGTGGTTTTGTTCCTCCTTTCAGAGCTCCAGCCCCGCTGAATAACAGCTCCATGTTTTCCCACCCGTCTGCCTCGCCCGCGCTGCCGCAGCCCCGTAGGTGACACTGGAAAATTCGGGGTCACTTTGAGGAGGTGACATTTCGGGTGCCGGTGCCAAAAAGATCATGAAAGGAAAATGAAAAGAAGAATGAATGAGAGGAAATGGAGAGAGGGGGAAAGTATAAGAAAGAGCCATTATTTAACCAGACCTGGCCAAGGGTAAAGGTTTTAATTCTTTCCAAGTGCCATATGTGGTTGCCTGTGGGGGAAAGGCAAAGCCATATTTATCTGACTGAACCAATAATTCATATCTGTTTCAGAAGCCGACTTTGGTGGATTGTAGATCTACAGCTGTTCCTAGTCTAGGTCCAGACTTTCCCGGTGGGAATCACTGTAGCAACACGTCTGACTTATAGGATTCATATGGAGGGGCATAGGAGACCCAGAACTGTAAATTCAAACCGTGTGTACATTACTTCTATGTATTCAATTCAAAAGCATTTAGGGCTTTTCAAAACAGTCCTTTCACTACAGGAAAACTCCCCCACACTCACAATTTAAAGGAAACAGATCTTTCATGTTTACCCTTCCTGTTTCTTGTAGGAGGTCTTGAAATAAAGGTAAGAATGCAAAGCCGTTTTATATTTTTCCAATAAAATTTGGAGCAGTTGCCCTGGTGGACGTGTGTGTGTGTGTGTGTGTGTGGAGGGGGATGGTGGATGTGTTACTGGGGAATAAATCACAGTGTGGCATTAAACAAAGAAGGCTCAAGAAACACTTTGACTTTTCCCTTCTTTTGCTAAGGACTACTCAAAATTAGGTTTCTCCTCAAATTTGTTTTATTGAGGATGCCCCTCACAGCTTAAGAACCATCAGAGAGCGACAAGAGTATTTTTGAGGTCCTTTTCACAGCACAAATTTGGCATTTTCTTTTGCCTGCTTGAGGGAGAGCCACCTTTCTCCCTGGGGACACTCAGAGCTGGTGTCACCGCTGGCCACGTGGGGCTGGCCAGGTCTGCATCTCTCGTGGCTGCTGGGTGAGCTGACCCAGACCCAAACACAGAGACGGGGAGAAGAGATCCTCACCCAAACCCAACCCTGCTGAAAATGTCAGGAAGGACCAGGCACTGCCCAGAGCCAGTTCCCCTCAGGGATCTGCAGCTGAATCCGTGGCAGAGCCCCACAGTCCCTGAGGCACCTCCTGCTGTAGGGACAAAACTGTTCTGCCAGAGGGCCAAGTCTGGCTTAAAGCTGACTTTCCCAGCAGGTTCTCTCTCTTCATGGATTGCAGCAGCAGAGCAGGTGCCTCACAGCTACTGCAGGAGCCTGAATTAGGCACAGGAACCCAGAATGGTTTGGGTTGGGAAGGGCGTTAAAGCTCATCCAGTTCCAAGCCCCTTTCCATGGGCAGGGACACCTCCCACTATCCCAGGTGGCTCCAAGCCCCATCCAACCCATCCTTGGATAATTCCAAGGATAGGAAGTCCACAACTCTGTCACATTCCAGGGCCTCTCCACCTTCACAGAGAGGAATTCCTACCAATATCCAGCCCTGCCCTCTGGCAGTGGAAGCCATTCCCTGTGTCCTGTCCCTCCATTCCTTGTCCCAAATCCCTCTCCAGCTCTCCTGGAGCCCCTCTAGGCCCTGGAAGGGGCTCTAAGATCTCTCCAGAACCTTCTCTTCTCCAGGCTGGACCCCTCCAGTATCCAATCTTCCCGTTCCCCCCCTCCTCCCTGTGGATGGGTGCAGGGAGGGCGATGGATTCAGTTTTGTGTGGTGCACCCTGCCCTGGGAGGAGCAGAGAGGAGCAGCTCTCAGCCCTGTGAGCCCTGGGCTGCTGTGTTTCCTGGGCATCTGATCTGAGTTTTGTTTGCTTTCTGTCTCCCTGCCTGTGTCATGTATTATGTATGATTGCCATGGAAGCTCTCCCTGCTCACCATGCCAAGGAAAATAAGGAGTTTGGAGCTCCGAGTTAATCTGTGCTCTGTGCCTCGGCAAAGAATCACTGCTGGGCTCTTCTCTGGGCCAGGACACGACAGGAACCTCCCCAAACCAGGGATTCTGCTCCTTTTACACCAGGGGAGGCTTCAGCCCTTGTCCTCCTCCCTCCTGCCCCTCCCTTGCTGAGCCATCCTGCTCGAGGAGGCTGAGGAGGATGGAGGCAACTCCACAAATTCCAGCCCTAAGTCAGACACCTCAGAACAACACAGAGGAAATGTTTTCCTCCTTCTAACACATGAACTGCACTCTGGAGCACAAAGCCTGGCCAGAGGAAGGACAATTCAGCAGCTGGGAGCACCCAGGGAGCTGCCAAGGGTGAGGTTCACGGTGGGGGAGTTTCAAACCTGCAGAAAGAGCGTTGCAGTTCTGATCCAGATGTCAGATCTCTGCTTCCTGTAACATCACTTGCCTGCAGCTTTTGGCCTGGAGAAACAGGGGGTTTACTCAAAACCATATGAGAGTGCTGCTGTACTCCTGGAACCAAATGTCTGAGGGTGGAAATGTTGGGGATGATATAAATGCATTTTAACAGGGGCATGGAACCTGTAACTGCAGCAAATCTTCACTTCATCTGAGCAGGATGAACTTCAGCAGTTCAGGGAGCATCCAGCACTTGGAAGGAGCTATAAAATCTTAGCTGCAACAGTCCTTAGTTATGGATTCATGTTTTCTATAACTGATCTTAGCATCTCCCCTTGAAAATGTCAATGTGGAGCTGCTGCTTAATATTAATAACTTTTTATTTGCATCTCATCAATGGTCAGACTCAGATGAGTGCTGGGACACCTCCCTAGGTGAGGGACAATATTTCAGAGCCCTCTCTTGACTCTAAAAAGAGCCAAAACCTCGTGGTACTCTTGACCCAGGTGGTGGATTGTGGTAAAAAAAACCAGGGAAATACTTTTTAACTGAGTTTTTGGCCAAGAAAAATGTCCTAAAAGAGGTTTTCATGGAGAACAGTCATTTCAAGCCCTGCTCTCTAAGGCCTTGTTGGTAAATTGGAGCTGACACAAAACTGCTTCTCTCTGCATTTCCCTGGCTGAGGTGTCAGGTTGTGCTGGGTGAGAGATGGGACGGGCAGTGACAACTCACAGCAGTTCCTGGCTGGTTCCAGAGCCTTGGCTGCCTCTCCTTGGGAAGGCTGCACAGAGGGAAAGCCCAGCCACAGCAGAGCTGTGAACAGCAGCTCTCAGCTCACACCAAGCTGCAGCTCCTGCCCCACACACAATGTCCCAGCACCAAATCACCCATCTCTGCTGGAGTGATGCTCAGAGAGGGAGCAGAGCTGGGAGCTGAAGAGGTCCCACCCCACCAGGGGCCACTGAGAAACTGTTTCACACCGGTTTTGGAGGCAGAGCTGAGGGTATTTTAAGAACAAGAAGCAATCTGTGGAAAACAGCCTGCTCTGGGTGTGGCTTGCACCTCACCTGAGCCAAAAATGGGGAGCCATCCACCTAAACACTCTGCTCTCTGCAGAGAAAGCCTCGAAAGCTGCCTGCTGATACCTCTTTCCATCCTTCCCTCTCTGTTTCCCTGCTCAACAGCATCTTTGCTAAATGTTTTCTAGCAATATTTTATTGAATTTGGGGTCTAGAGATTGGAGACCTCCACGGATCCCCTCCTCCTCCAGCAATTTTACAAATAAAACGCTGGCAGAGGGCTGGAAAAATCATATTTATGCTCTTCAGAGGGGAGGTTTCCACAGGGTAGGGAATCAAATCAGCAGCCAGCATCTCTCCCTCGTGTTGAACCCAAGAGAGGCCCCATGGAGGGTTTTAAACTGGTTCCACTGGGCATACTGGACCCACCAGTGCAGCAGCCTGGCACCAATACCATCCCCTTCTTAATTTTTAGGGACCTCCTGGCTTCTCCCAGGCCTGCTGCCCTAGAAGCCCTCTGCAGAGCTTCTGCCCCAGAGTGCCTACACTCCACTAGGAACCATGCTGCACATTCCAAAAAAAAAAAAAAAAAGGGATTAAATGGTTTCCTTTCCCTCTCTGGGCTCAGCTATTCCCCACCCCCTCCAAGGCTGGCCCTGGAAGGGTTTTTTTGCCTTTTCTCAGGTGATGGGGGAGGGATCCAGCGCTGGACCCAGAGGCCCCAAGCCCTGCTCTGACTTTGCTGCCTGAAGCACAGAGCTCTCAGAAAACACAGATGAAAGGGAAGCTGGGGGAGGGCTCCAGACTGGGAGAAACAGCCCTCGTGGCAGGTCCTTTGGCAGGGGTCAGGCTGCAGGACACAGAGGAGATATATTAAAAGGGGAAGCTGAAGGAATCTAAATAATCAGGCTCCCCACTGGATAATGCCTTGACAAGAGGAGATGCTGCAGGAGCCAACGAAAACTGACTCGCAGAGAGGGGCAGAAAAGTAAAAACTCCCTGCACAGAGGGGCTGGGGCTGGCCATGGAGACCTGGGGGAAGGGCTGAGAGCTGGAAGGAAATTAAATAATAGCCTGAAATTCCCAGGTGAAGAACAATGGAACTGAAAACAGAAAGGCCCCCGAGAGATAAACAAATCAGGACGGGGAGGCCAAGAGCGGAGAGAGAGAAAGAGACCTGGGGGCTGAATTCTGCAGCCTGTGCTGCCATCCCACCTGGGCTGGAATGGGGTGCAGCCCTGCCAGGCACCCCACAAGCTTAGGGGAGATGCTGAGTGCCTGTCCTGAAAGTTCTTATAACCTAAACCAGCAAAGTCACGTGAAAAATATCAGTTATCCCTGTTTATCTGAGGCACAGGGAGATTAAACCCAATTCTCATGCCCTAAAAGGCTCTTTTACTCTCTGTTTTTCTAAAAAGACTTTTCAGAGGATATAAAATGTCCCTTCTTTCACTGGGGAAAGCCAGCACAGCCCCATGGAAAGTTTGCAGCAATACAAGGAATTAAATCCATGCTTGGGAATCCCAGGGAAGATCCCTGGATGTGCAAGGCATTCAAGAGGCATATTTCATGGAATATCCATCAGGAAACAAACCCAGGAGACAGAAATCCATGGAACAGCTTTGAATAACTTCTGACACAGGTGTTACAAACTGATGGAGCCTCGCTGGCTGCAACAGATGTGTTTTGATTGAGGACATGGTCCTTGGAGGGTGGGAAATTATTGACTTGGAACCAAACAGCAGATTTTTTTGTTGTTGTTTTGTTTTCTTTTCTTTTTTTGGCAATTCTGTTGTGTTTTAAAAATTCATGGGCAAGCCCTGAAAGCACTTTACCAATAAGCATTAATACTCCCAGAGGAGAAGCTGAGGCTTGGGGAGTGGGAGTTGCTGCACCACGATGGAAGAACAAGGCAGAGAACCCAGAGAGCTTCCACAGGGTTCCCTTGTCCCCACAGCATCCCCACAGCGCCCTGCTGGAATTTACCCACTGCTCTAATCCTGAACCTGCCATGGTAAACTCCCCACAAATGGAAAAACACAGGAAGCAAAGGTGAAAATCTGAATTTTCAGCCCTGACTGAAAACTGTTCCCTAATCCTGGATCCCCTTTCACACCCTGCATTCTCCCAGCACCAGCCCAGTTCGTGTTCAAAAGCCTTTTCTATTTCCTTTTCCAGTGCTGCATGCTGCTGTGTCAACATCATACAGGGTCTTCCCAAACAAAGGAATGTGTGTCTAGAAACCATCCCCAGGCAGGGACGGCCAGAACCCCACCAGCAGGGGACAGAAAGAGGTCCCACGCTCCTTTTCATGGCACAGCTTAAAAACTGGGAGTAGGTAACACCTAACACCAGGTGTCTGGTACAGGATGGGGGAAGTCTGACACCCTGGAGGTTTTTCCACCAGCCCAAGGATTATCCCTGCACAGGGAGTTCAATTTTGTCCTTCTCTCTGCCCCTCGGGCAGGTATGAGCAGCTAAAGGTGTGATGGAGGGGTTTGAATTCTCTCTGCACCCACCAGCCACAGCCACAAAGAACCAGGAGAGTCAAGAGACCCCGCTCTGCTCCCAGCTCTGCTCCCAACTTGTCATTTCAGCTTGGCCAAGGCACTTCCTCTGCCTTGTTGACTTAACTCAAGCTGGTTCTGAGGCTGCAGCCAAAAAGGTTTTCATCAGAAAATATGGTTCAGAGGGGAACATATGACCTGCAGCTGAGCTCTGTCGGGGTGTGAGACCATTGGATTGCACAGTGGCATGCCAGACCTCCTCATTTCCATGTAGGATTGATTCAGAGCACTGCCAAGGATCTGCAGGAAGCATATGCATTTGTTTAACATGGTGGGAGCACTAGGAGGAAGCTCAGGAAACATCAAGCCTTGTTGCGAGAAATCCTGCCCCTGGAAGCTCAGGGAAACGGCCCAGGCTGAGGCAGGATGGAGGTTTTTCCCCCCAGGTGCCCTGTGGGATGTTGTAAAGGAGAAGTGAAGCCAAAATCAGCATCTCTGATAGCAGGGTGCCCCCCACCTTTCCTGCCTTGCCTGTCACTGGAGATCCAAGCCAGAGAAGGGCGAGGATGTGCCTCCTACCCTGTGCCTCTCCAGCTGCATTTTCAGTCCCCATAGCTCTCTTCATTTAAGTCAAGCATGATTTTTAAATGGCACAGACGACCTCTGGACTGGAATTTAGTGCAATTTGCCTCTGAGCAAGGAGAGCAAGGGAAGCCTCTTTACCCTGCTCAGACCCGCCAGACTTCCCTTGCGAGGACTTGGCCCCTTCATTTAGAAGAAATCCTAAATATTTGTTTTAATTGCGAAACGGATCCTCATAAACCAGCAGGCCTGTGTGCTATCAGGCTTTGGATTGCATCGAGCCTGGCATGTGGGCTCATGAGGCAGATGGTCAGGGAAAAGCACCTTGGCACAGCCTTCCCTGGCATCTCTCAGACAAAGGGCTGCACCAGGGACGGCGCTGCCATCGCCGCGCCGAGGAGCTGATCTCTCATCGCCCCTTTCCAAAGGCTGCATCCAGCAGGGTGCTAAGCTCCTGTCAGTCTCTGTCAGCCCTTCACTCCCAATGTCTTTCTCCCCACAGTCTGGCTGCTGGGGGAGTGAGGTCTCTTGGCAAAGCCAAGCCTGGGGCTGTTTGCTGAGCCGCCTGCGCGGCCCCGTGGGCGAAGCAACGGCTCTGTCTGCACCCCCAGCTCCATTTCCTGGAGGTTTTGACTGGCTCCATCCAAAGAGTGCCCAGGCACACCCCTTGAAACTCAGATTTTCACAAGGATTTAAGCCTGGCTGACTCTGATCCCGAATTCAGTGTTTTAGAGTTTCCCAAAGGAGCATTTCTCACTTGTTGTTGGGCACAGCCCTGGGGTTCAGCAGTGGGGCAGCTCTGCTCCTCCAGGGAAGGGCAATGCCCTGCCCAGGAATTCCAGATGTTTTCCTCTCCCTGGAACTGCCAGAAATGAGCTGCTGCCGTTCCATACCTCCCATGGAGACAGAGGAACCCAGAAGAGGCCTTGACTTGCAGCCTGGAGCAGGAGCACTGATGAGGATTGGCCTCCTGTGAGCTGGGGCTGGGCAACCTGGGCATGGCTCTGCACATGAAAATTTTGCCTCTATTTAAACTCTTTGAGGGATGACCAGAGGAAAAAAAACCAAAAACCAGATTCCTATGGGTGAAAGTGACATTTCTCCCTGTCCTCCCTAATAGCTGATCAGATAAACTCCAATCTAAAATGACACCAAAAACCTTTTTATGCCTCCCTATGGCCAGCGTGGCCAATTTAGCCCATTTTAGGAGAGCCAGCACGGGCAATGGCACAAACACAGGCTGTTAAAATTCTAGCATTTAAGAGTATTAATTTAGCCAGGCACATTAAGTCCACAGATCTTTCTGCCAATTATTTTGGATAATTGTAACTATCACCACAAACAGTTTGAGATGTACAGGATCTGCAATTATCTGTATTTCCCCCCCACTGTAAATGAAAGGGATAAGGAGTAGAACCATCAGGGAACAACTTAAAGCTTCTATTTGCTGCTGGGAACATCTGAACCATTTCTCTGACACCTCCAAAAATTGATTAAGGGGAAAGGGGATGGATGAAGGGAGATTTATTTACAAACAGACAGAAAAGAGGGGCTGGAAACTGGGGGAAGTCATGATGGAAATAAGCTGAAGAATGGAAAAAAAATTGGAAATAAAGGGAAAATGGTAGAAATGATTAAGGGGAGAAGCCCGACATGGTGGTTCCAGCCTTTTCCACGGCCGGTTTGGGCTTTGGCTCTGCTGAGAGGTGCGGGGGAGGGTGCAGACAGCGGTGGGCAGACAGCGGAGGGCACCTTGCTCTGGGCCAGCCGGTGCCAGGACAGCCCCGCAGCCGCAGCGGGGACATTGCCCACCCAGGGAGGAGCCGGGCCGAGCAGACCCAGCCGGGAATGCCACTAGAGGGCCCCTGGGCCAGCGGAATGCGGCTCAGCCGGGGGCTGAACCTCCTTTCTTTCTCCTGCACAGGTGACCTTCGGCAGGGTGGCCCTTCCAGCGGCACCGCGACCCCGCCGCGGCCGGGCCGATGGACATTCCCAGGGGAAAACGCTCCTTGCTCGGGCTCCGGAGCCTCCATCCAGCCCCACATCCAGCCCCAGCCTATTTAACATCTAATAAGTCAAGAGCAGCCTGCAGAAGTCTGATTTCCAAGCCAGAGCAGCATCTTGCACCCATTCGAAATGTCCATTTGGAAATTCAGTGTGAATAACACAAACACAAGACAGATGCTGCCACTTACCCAAATGTCTTGGAGGAACAAATGGGAGGCGAATTTGAAAGCAAATGAAGCAACCAGATTGTAGCTCTTAAGTGGACTCTGTGCTACAGCGAGGGGAAAACTTGGCAGGGAGGGACTCAGTGCTCACCACTTCTCTTGATCTACATTAACCACGAGTGCACGTGGAGCTGTTCGCTCTGAAGCTGAAGACTTAATCAAAAGCAGGTGAAAAATCCCTTTTTTTTTTTTTTTTTGGACCACAGTTTGTGCCTCCACGGGGACAGCTCAGCCCAAAAAACCACTGCCAGGGGCTGTGCTGGGTCACCGCAGGTCGGGTGGCAGCTGCTCCAGGATGTGCAGCAGGTGCGTGGGGAGATTTGGGGCACAAACCTCTCGTTTCACCCAGCGCCGCTGCTCGGGGATGCTCCCTGCGGGAGCGGCCGAAACATCGCGGCAGGGTCGGGAAGGAAACTGGNCAGTTTGTGCCTCCACGGGGACAGCTCAGCCCCAAAAAAACCACTGCCAGGGGCTGTGCTGGGTCACCGCAGGTCGGGTGGCAGCTGCTCCAGGATGTGCAGCAGGTGCGTGGGGAGATTTGGGGCACAAACCCCTCGTTTCACCCAGCGCCGCTGCTCGGGGATGCTCCCTGCGGGAGCGGCCGAAACATCGCGGCAGGGTCGGGAAGGAAACTGGCTGGAAACGGGGCAAAAAGGTGGAAATGGTGGCTGTGTGAGCGAGCCCCGAGCCACCCAGACACGGAGCGTTCAGCGGGAGAGCACATTTCGTGCAGCTGGCATTGTGTCAGACTAGACTGGCTTCGTGCAGGAAATACTGAGCACTTGGACGCTCGGAGCGAGGGCTGGGAAGGCGTCCAAGATTGTGCTTCACATCTGCTCCTGCGAAGCCACTGCGAGCCCTGTTTGAGCGTGTGGGGTAAACAACAGCAGCCCCAGCGGAACACAAGCACAGCAAACGTGGGGGTGCTCGGGGGGCCCCGGGCAGAACCTTTGGGAAGGGGAGAGAAGCCTGGTCCTGGCACAGCCGAGTGTCCACAGCACGGGAAAGGTGCAACTGCAAGCCCAAATGTCAGCAGTTTAAGTGCTGACATGAATGAAATTCTGGAGTTTAATCCATTTTGCCCACACCATGTCCAGGAGCACACACCTATCTTCCTAAAAATCATAATTTCTTTCAGCAGTCTGAGTTAACTTCTCTGAAAACAAACCAAATAAAAGCCACTGTGAGCCCTGTTGGAGTGGGTGGGGTAAACAACAGCAGCCCCAGCAGAACATGAGCACATAAAAAATCAGGGTGCTCCAGGGACACCCAGCCAGAACCTCTGGGAAGGGGAGAGAATCCTGGTCCTGGCACAGCCAGTGAATTGCCACAGCACAGAGGCAGGAAAAGGTGCAACTTGAAGCCCAAATATCAGCAGTTTAAGTCCTGACATCAACAAATGCTGGAGTTTAATCCATTTTGCCCACACCATGTCCAGTAGCACACACCCATTTTCCTAAAAACCATCAGCAATCTGAATTTATTCCTCAGAAACCAAAAAAACCTCATGGATGCACAATCCCAGCCACCTCCTGACTTTGTTGCTTTTTCCTCGTCACCACCAAGCCCATTAAATGCTTCCATTCCTGTTGTTGGCACCAATAAATCTAAATTTTCAAGCTTGGCAAACCCAGCTAAACAACTGGCATAGAGATAAATGATTCCTCTAAGGTAATGTACAACTCTCATTACCCCAAGATTCCCTTTTTTTAATCCATCCCCTCCAAATATTGGTCTGAAAATCCTGGAAAAACACAGCAATAAAGGTACCAGTTTTCCCTGTGGATTCTCAGGTGGTTTTTTCCACAAGAAAAAATCCCTGTGATATGGCAGCTTTCATGCAAACTGGGAGCAAACTGGGAGCTGGAAAAACGCAGCCTCCCCAAAGAGGCTGGAGAAGAAACTCCTCAGCAGCCAGCACCCCCTCCAACCATCCAATAAATGGCATTCAGCTCAAACTCTCCAACACTGCAAGGGAACAGGAGAACAAAGGGATTTGAAGCATGGATTAGATCATTCCAAATGGTCTCAACATTGGTGGTTTGGGGGCTTTCTTTTTTTTTTTTTTTTAATTTTTTTTCTCTCTCCCTCAAGCCGTGTGGCAAAGGCTGGATTTGAATCTTTGAGGACAATGTTTTGACACAAATATTTAAGCTATTTAAAATAAGTAATAACCTTCAGTTACCTTCAAGAGTATTATATTAAAAACAGAGAATGGGATTAAAACAGATTAGCTCCCAACGTTTCTTAATGTGGCAAACAGCATCAATCAGATCATATCAACACGGGCTGACAGCTCAGGGAAATCCAGAGGAGCAGATTCCCTTAGAAAAATGAGATATTTGATCAATTCTTGTAAATTCTTCTTTCTGAGCTGTTAGAAACTGCATTGACTTCATAAAAATGTAATGACAGCTCAGCCTTTGCTTAGCATAACATCCTGAAAGTGCCTGAGAACATTGAATTAAGGCGCCCCGGCAGCGCCACCGAGGAGTAAATACTGCTGTCAGTTTGCTCTCCCAGTGCTGCTGCCCATCGATTTCCTTCTTGGGAAATCAGGGAAGTGCCTGCCTTGCAATCCCAGCTCTCCACCCTGCACTTCACAGCCTGCAGACAAACTGCTGCAGAGCCCTGGTGGGATCCATCAGGGCACGAGGTGTGAAGTGAGGGGTGAGGCAGCACAAAGAGCCGAAGTTTAAGGATGCAGAAATTCCCTTTCACCTGCCCTCATTCTCACCCTCCCCAGGGAAGCTGCTCCATCCCTGGAAGTGTCCAAGGTCAGCTTGGATGGGGCTTGGAGCAGCCTGGGGTAGTAGAAGTTCCCTGCCTGTGGAAGTGGGTGATTTTTAAAGTCCATTCCAACCAGATCCGCTCTGGGATTCTCGGATCCAACCCCCTGCTTCTCTCAGCCACTCTGTTACCTGGCCCCCACTGGATGTGTCTGCTGCTCCCTAATTTCCTATCCCAGGAAGAGCTGGGCAACCACCCTGACAAGTTTTCCTTAAATTTTCTCTGGACTCCTATAAATGATCCCAGGCAGAATTCCAGCCAGTTGGGTTTCTCTTCCTCGTGTTTTGGAGTCATCTGTGCACGGTAACAAAGGGAAAATTACTGACTTGTGTGGGATATTGGGAAGGAATTCCTGGCTGGGAGGGTGGGGAGGCCCTGGCACAGGGTGTCCAGAGAAGCTGTGGCTGCCCCTGGATCCCTGGAAGTGTCCAAGGCCAGGCTGGATGGAGCTTGGAGCACCCTGGGACAGTGGGAGGTGTCCCTGCCCTGGCAGGGGTGGAATGGGATGGACTTTACCAACTCTTCCAACCCAAACCAGCACATCTGCATTTATCCCATGGGAGCAGCACAAGAGGGAATCTGGGGCCTGGTGAGAGCAGCCACTGGGGCAGGGTGGCAGTGCCACTGTCACACGAGGGGATTTGAGTCCAACGGGGCAGAGTGGCAGTGCCACTGTTACATGAGGGACCTGGTCCAACAGGGCAGGGTGGCAGTGCCACTGTCACACGAGGGGATTTGGGTCCAACGGGGCAGAGTGGCAGTGCCACTGTTACATGAGGGACCTGGTCCAACAGGGCAGGGTGGCAGTGCCACCATCACACGAGGGGATCTGGGTCCAGCAGGGCAGGGTGGCAGTGCCACCATCACACGAGGGGATCTGGGTCCAGCAGGGCAGGGTGGCAGTGCCACCATCACAGGAGGGACCTGGGCCCATCAGGGNCTGGGTCCAGCGGGGCAGGGTGGCAGTGCCACCATCACAGGAGGGACCTGGGCCCATCAGGGCAGGGTGGCAGTGCCACTGTCACATGAGGGGATTTGGATCCATCAGGGCAGGGTGGCAGTGCCACCATCATAAGAGGGGCCTGGTCCATCAGGGCAGGGTGGCAGTGCCACCATCACAGGAGGGACCTGGGCCCATCAGGGCAGGATGGCAGTGCCACTGTCACACAAGGGACCTGGTCCAGCAGGGCAGGGTGGCAGTGCCACTGTCACATGAGGGGATTTGGATCCAGCAGGGCAGGGTGGCAGTGCCACCATCACACGAGGGACCTGGGCTCCACTTGTGCTGCAGATGCAGCCAAGCTCCCACTCCCAGCACAATCAAATCAAGCATGAAGGCAGCGGAGCTGCTGCTTCAAACGGCTTTATCCGAGCGCTCCGTGGGAACCGCCGTCCAAATCCCTCCGCATTAACTTGGCCTAATCTTGGAGAAATCTTCCCAACTGTTTTGAAATAAATCCTGTTAAATTCTGCAGGGAATTGGCCTTATCTCTCCACACCTGTGTGGGTTTTTTCCTACCTTTCCCCCCTCCCTGTGCCTGGACACAAAAGGGAGTGGGTCTGTGCGTGGCAGTGTGTGTGTGTCTGAGAGGAGCTAAAGAGACAATTATCTTCCCCTGAAAATAAACATCATGAAACTATAGATGCCTAATTTTTGCACCTGGAAGATCCTCTTACAGCTATTCACTACTAATCACTCTTAGCTAATAAATGAATAGAATAACTAATGTGATTAGAGTAATTTGCCTATTCATCAGGAATATTAAATGAATTGAATATTTTGTATTTGACTCGTCTCTCCCAGCATTTCCCTGATACTGTAATTAGCCCCTTGTCTGTTCCTGTGGCAAAAACACCACGTGGCCTTCAGAACAGGGCACTTGGGCTCATTCTGCATCACTGGACAGATGGACACCTGCTTTTACAGCCATACTTTCATGCCAGAATGAAATAATCCCACTGGAAAAGGTGCTGGACTCGTGATGGAAGGAAGGCAGGGCAGAAAAGAAGGATAAAACTCTTGGTTTGGAGCAAGAAAGCATCCAAATAAAGAGATTTTACAGGGCAGCCACTGCTGGTCAGCTTGGAGGTCACCCTAAGGGGTGACATCAGAGAGGTGGTGGTGACAGAGGAGCTGCTCCTTGGCTGTCAGCATTGCTTAGGAAATTGTCCAGGAAATTCTTGGCCACTGTGCCTCTTTTCCTTATTTTCCAGTTGGGAACGTGACAGGTCTCTGAAGACATCCAGGTGAGCTCCCAGACCTGTTAATACACGCTGGGATGGTGGCTGTTATATTTAAATCTTGCTGAGGAGCCAGGAGGAAGCTGAACTATGCAAATGATGATATAAAATAACCAGTGGGCAGATATTCAAATAAGGATTTCACATATATACATAAAGGAAAAAAAAAATTTCAGATCTGGGATGGAGTTTTCCAAATCTACACAAGATTTTTCGAGAGAAGACAAGCAAAGATTTAGAAAATTAATGCTGGTCCTTGTCTGCTTCTAGAAACTAATGGGGATATGCAGAACAACAGAGAAAAGATGCATTAATAAAATTGCCAAAGATCATCTGTCACTTCCTCTTGGTAAGAAGCCAAAGCATTTTTTAAAAGGCATTTGCACTTAACCAGAATGATATCATAATCTTCCTTAGTCATATCTTTCCCTGCCTTCCTGCTACTCCACAAAGCAGACAGCGAGGTTTGCAGGAGACAAACTCAAAATGCTGCATTAAAATTAAAAAGGGAAGAGGCTGCATGGAAAAAGCTGCACAAACAGAATCACCTTGAGCTAAACCTTGAGCGAGAAATACGCGGGGCACGTTCGGAGCAGCAGAGGAAATTAGGAGGAGAAAACAATGAATTATTGAAGGCTTCAGGGTTCCCTGGTCTGGATAGCTCTAAAATCAAGATGTCACACAACCTTTTCAGGGTCTGCTGCTGTCTCTGGGTGGAGTGAGGCAGATGTGAGGTGGTTTGAATCTTTGTAAAAGGCATAATTAGGGTTTCATTTAGGTTTCACCCCCCTCTTTCACAGTTGACCCCATACAGAACCAAGTCCCTTCTTCACATTTGTTTGTGTCTCTTGGTTTTGGGCTCACAGGGTTGTTTTGTTCTGAGTTTTGGGTGTTTTTGTGGTTTTTTTTACATAGCTGCAAAAGAAAGCCCAGACCTGCAGAACCTAAAATGTGAGCACCACTGGAATTCTGCATCAGCCTCCATCCTCATTAATTATGCCATAAATCTCTACCTGAACTCCCAGATGTCCCTGTGCTGAAGCAAGCTCTGGATTCCTGCTTTGGAGCTGAGCTATTGTGTATCACACACAGCTACCTGGAGAACATCCTTCAAGGCAGAGACCAGGCAAAGCCTCTTCTAAATTCTTTCGTATCTTGTTACACAACAAAATTTCTTTCCCAGCTACACACAGCTCCTCGCCATTATTTTTCTGCCTTCCTACTTAGACCTGGAGTTTTCACTGTGAACCTGAAACCAGTTTCACAGATTTATTTAGGTATTTTTAACACTCCCCCCGCCCTTAATTTCTCGTTTCAGATTGCTTTCAGACAGCAAGAGTGTAACCCACTTTGATTCCTGGGTTGTTGTGAGAAAAATGCTATATGAATGAATAAGTTATAATAATAATAATACATTACAGTGATAATGATGGATGTGTTTTAAACAAAGCCTCTGGCTGCCAGTGTGGAGGAGCTATGGAAAAATCAAAGATAATCTTGCATGAGGAGAATTGTAATGAGAAAGACCTGGAATATTTTATCTCTGAACTGCTCCTATCAGCTCGCCCTGGATCAGGGTTGTCCCAGTTTGACTTGAAGAGCGTGGCAGGTCTGGAGCTAAATTTAGGCCCAGGTGCTGTGCTGCTGTCAGGGAGGGAGGGCTTGGAGCCATCCTGGATTCATTCCCATCCCCGTGGGCTCCGAGCCTCGGCCCCAGCGTGGGGCAGGACCCCGTGGTGCTGAGCTCTGCACGCTCACACAGAGCCCGTTTCATCCTCAAAGCCTCTGCCAGCCAGCGAGATGAAAGCAGAGGAGGAGATTAAAAGGCTCGCCCCAGCCACCCAACAGGTCACTGGCAGGGCTGGGCAGAGCTCTCCCACTGCCACTCCGTGTCTCCAGGAGAAACCCGCCCTGGCAGTCCTGTCCCACTGCTGGGGAAGGGCAGGTTAAGCTTCATACAGCTCATTTCTAGAGGAAAAATGGGGATATTGGGTCAAACTCGGTGCCTGCAGAGTGCCACAGATTAAACCAACGCTCTGAACAAAACCTCCTGGTTTTCTTAAAGAGTGAGATTTTTATAGGAAGAGCTTCATGATTTATCCTGGTGGGGATACACCCCTTCTCAGTTTTATCTCATTCAGCAAAATATCACCTCTAACACCAGCATAAATTGGGCTGGAATGACAACCCACAATTTCTTTAGGCAGATGCACCTGTACCCTAAGGAGAGCTCCTCAGTCACAGGGATTTTGGAAGTACAACAGAGGCACCAAGTCCAAAACAGAAATCTTTTCTCCTCCAGTTTCAATCCCAAGGGCTGCCAGACCTCGGGATGCCAAAAAGCTGAGGAATATCCTTTAGAAAATATAAGGCAGAATAATGTAATGTGTCCAAATTTCAGCAGCATCCCCAGATCTGGGTGACTGCAAAGCCTCTCCAGCCACACAAAATATAAGACACAAAGCAGCAGAGCCTTGCAAGCTCCCTAAAATGCTTTGGAGGCTCCACAATCCTCCCTCTCCACCAAGCCCTCAGCCTGTGCAAATCCCTGGCGTGCAAGGCTTGGCCTTGGGGGTCTCTGGGGCTGGGGGGAATTACTCCTGGCCACTGATTTGAACGTGTGCTGAGCCAACATCCTGATTTCCTGCTCTGCCTAAATCTCCCCACCCTCAGGACAGCTCCTAGGACAGACCCTGAGAAAGTAATCTCATGATTTATGAGGTTTTCTAACAATGGCAATGAGCAAGGCAGCGTTTTAAGCAGCTAACTGAATTGGGATGTGGGCTGGGTTTTTTCTTTTTCCACAGCACAATGTGGATCTATTTAGCCCTTACAGCTTGAATTTCAGCCTTTCTTTGCCCATGAGAAAGCCTGGTAAATGGGATTTGGGCTAGGAGCTATAGGGGAGAATATCTTTTAATTAAGCAGGAGGGTGGCTCAGGGAAGATGTAGCACTGCCTCTGAGCTCAGGCTCCAGCTCCACTGCGAGGCAGACGGGTACAAATTAACTGCAAATCAAATTCCCGATGGCTCCGGTTTACCTGGGACTGTGGAGGACAGGGATGGCTCCGGTGCTGCTCTGCAGGGAGGGCACTGCCCCACTGCCCCTCACCTGAGCATTTCCACCTGGGCAGCTCAGCTGAGGTCAATCCACGTGGATTCCCCTCCTGAGCTCGGGGGAGCCCTGTCTCTACTTTCAAGGCGAGGCAATCAAACCTCTCATTAGGGAGGGAAATCTTTTATTGGGAGCACAGCGAGTTCCTCTGTCCTGGGAGCACAAACTGGGCCCAGATCCTGCCCCAGCAGCGTGGCTGGGGCTCCTGCAGAGCAGGGAGGTCACGCTGAGCACGGCCCCTCTGCGACTCCTGTGTCACCTGCAGGACACAAAGGGTGACCAGAGGCAGAGCAGGATTCACAGCCACAAAATATTCCAGTTTACAGCCACAAAACATCCCAGCTGCGGGGAGGCTGGAGCAGAGGCAAACCTCTGAGGGACAGCTGAAAAGACACAACTCAGGAAAGGCCAGAGATGGGACAGCACTGAGCACTTCCCCAACAGCCCTGGTGGGAACTCTCACCTTGTTAAAGGCTGAGCGAAGCAAAAACGAGGCACAGCTCCAAGAGAAACAGAACTTCCCCAGCTCCAGCACCCAGGGAACGGCTGTGCCTGCTCCCAGCGTGGACACAGGGATGGAGCCCAGCCCTGATTCTGCATCCTGATACCCCCACGAGTTCATTTCGGGCTGGCCCTGCCCAGCCCCAGCCCCAGCCCCAGCCCTGCCCTGGCCCCGTCGCTCGCCAGGTCCCGCAGCGTTTTACTGGACAAGGCATGCGAGTTAAATTTACATTTTATTTGAACAATGTTTCATCTTGTTCCTGTGCGTCTCCGCTGGCGATGAGGCAGTGAGGGGCTGATGAAATTTATTCCTGCTCTTGCTGCCACGCTGTATAAATAAAGGGGAAGGAATAAAATACTTCTCCAACAGGAAGTGTGAAGGCTTTAATGCTTTGTTTAAATATGCAGTTGAGAGACTTTATTTATCACACAGCATCTGTATGTGCCTACAACTGAAATTTGCTCCCTAAAATTAAAAGATCTCACTTTACATGCATTTTTTTAACCTGTGTCATACCACCAAACCTGGTGGATTCACCCTTAAATCTACACTGGGTAAGAATCCCCCTCAAAAAGATGCCCAGAAATAGCATGGCCACTGTGTTCATGTCTCTCAGGTACTGTGAACTCTGGCTGGCTGCATTTCCCAAGAATAATTGGTGTATACACACACCCTGGGAGATTTATATCCCCCTGCATCTTGGGCTATATACAATATGATTTAAATGGCACAGGCGCTGGAGAAAGTGGACAGTAAAGCGTACAGTATTTGAAAATAAACATAAAGCAAAATGGTTTGACATCCTATTTCACTTAAAATGTAAATGGTGAACATTCAGGGCGTGATTTACAACCTTTTTAAAAGCACAAATGTTTTTTCTTTTTGGCCCCCTCACTCAGATGCCACAAATCAGGAGAATTTCTTTGCAGCATCAAGAAATCCCCCGTGGTGGGTTGGCTCCTTTTTGTTGCTATCCTGAGGAATAGACATGGATCCCCCAGATCTGTTTTCCTGCCTCTCTTTTTGTTTTGCCCTCTGGTGTCCTGAGTTGAAATGTGGCTGTATTGTGAATTTTAGGCTGTAGGCTCTCAGAGAGAGAGGAGGGAGAGGAAGGGGATGCAGTGTGTGAGGAGCCTGTTGCTCAGGAGCTCATCATTGCAGCCTCTTGCCCAGGGCTGACACCTTTCCATGCCTCCAGCCCTGGCTGTATCACCCCTTTCGGCTCGTGGCCAGTGTGGGGAATCCCTAAATTCCCTGATTCCTGCTGCTGCCTGGAGCCACTGACCCAGGAGAGCATCCAGCCATGCTCACAAGCTCTGGACACGTCACTTTTTGGGTGTCCAGCCTAATTTGTCTCTGCTCTATCCCAAAATTGCATCACTCTGTGCTGGTGCCATCCCTGCACCACCTTTCCAACCCTTCCTTCTCCTCACCCCCCACCAGCACAGAAAAGGTGCAGGAGAGAAAACCCCTGCACTGTTCTTCTCCCAGCAAAGCACAGGGAAGATACCTGAGAGGATTTTCAGGATTGAGCCACTTTTATTCCCAGATCAGAGAATTTTCTGAGCTGGAGGGGACCCACAAAGTCCAGCTCTGAAGGGAAAGGTCCTCATCAGCTGGGCAAGAGCTGGCTGGAGTTCGAGTTCCAACTCACAAAACTCAAAGCATCAACAGATTGATGCCCCAGAGCCTTCATCTGCTGACCCCCACGAGGCACAAATCCATGAAACTTGATCTCCAGGAAGTCTCCCTGCATGGAGCAGAGGAGGAGACAGCTCCACCAAAGTGGTCCTTGCGCAGCTCCACGGCAGCAGCACATTCCGGTCCCAAACCACGGCCACACCACAGGGACACCCCAAAAACGCTTCCCAGCACCTCCTGCCCCTTTCCCAAGGCTCTGGGAAGCAGGACGCTGCTCTGAGCATCTGCTCTGGGCGCAGGGCTGGGTCACAGAGGACTCTGCACGACCTGAGCACACCCTGGAGCCTCCGCCCTCCTCCCGGCCCTACAGCAGAGCCAGCCCCGAGCTCCCAACCACCCCATCCAGCCCTTAAATCTTTAATAACCTTTCTTTTCTTCACTCAGAGCACACGAGTGCGGGCACATCTCCCCAGATCAAACCGAATCCTTAATTTAAGCAGCTGTTAATAAGGGTTAAATCTGCAGGCTGCAGTGGCCCCTCCGCTCCCTCTTCCCTGCTCACACAATCAATGGAGCGGGAAGCCTGAAGGGTGTCCATTTTGAAAAGCCATAATGAATCATTTTTCCTTAGCAAATCTGGCAAACTTCAATCCTGGTTCCTGCAGCCTCCCTTTCACATGTCCAAGCCCTCTGTGACACATCAAATTTAATGAGACTGCACAGAC
>VZRX01014379.1:29230-58810 GCA_013398075.1 Notiomystis cincta
CACAACTCAGGAAAGGCCAGAGATGGGACAGCACTGAGCACTTCCCCAACAGCCCTGGTGGGAACTCTCACCTTGTTAAAGGCTGAGCGAAGCAAAAACGAGGCACAGCTCCAAGAGAAACAGAACTTCCCCAGCTCCAGCACCCAGGGAACGGCTGTGCCTGCTCCCAGCGTGGACACAGGGATGGAGCCCAGCCCTGATTCTGCATCCTGATACCCCCACGAGTTCATTTCGGGCTGGCCCTGCCCAGCCCCAGCCCCAGCCCCAGCCCTGCCCTGGCCCCGTCGCTCGCCAGGTCCCGCAGCGTTTTACTGGACAAGGCATGCGAGTTAAATTTACATTTTATTTGAACAATGTTTCATCTTGTTCCTGTGCGTCTCCGCTGGCGATGAGGCAGTGAGGGGCTGATGAAATTTATTCCTGCTCTTGCTGCCACGCTGTATAAATAAAGGGGAAGGAATAAAATACTTCTCCAACAGGAAGTGTGAAGGCTTTAATGCTTTGTTTAAATATGCAGTTGAGAGACTTTATTTATCACACAGCATCTGTATGTGCCTACAACTGAAATTTGCTCCCTAAAATTAAAAGATCTCACTTTACATGCATTTTTTTAACCTGTGTCATACCACCAAACCTGGTGGATTCACCCTTAAATCTACACTGGGTAAGAATCCCCCTCAAAAAGATGCCCAGAAATAGCATGGCCACTGTGTTCATGTCTCTCAGGTACTGTGAACTCTGGCTGGCTGCATTTCCCAAGAATAATTGGTGTATACACACACCCTGGGAGATTTATATCCCCCTGCATCTTGGGCTATATACAATATGATTTAAATGGCACAGGCGCTGGAGAAAGTGGACAGTAAAGCGTACAGTATTTGAAAATAAACATAAAGCAAAATGGTTTGACATCCTATTTCACTTAAAATGTAAATGGTGAACATTCAGGGCGTGATTTACAACCTTTTTAAAAGCACAAATGTTTTTTCTTTTTGGCCCCCTCACTCAGATGCCACAAATCAGGAGAATTTCTTTGCAGCATCAAGAAATCCCCCGTGGTGGGTTGGCTCCTTTTTGTTGCTATCCTGAGGAATAGACATGGATCCCCCAGATCTGTTTTCCTGCCTCTCTTTTTGTTTTGCCCTCTGGTGTCCTGAGTTGAAATGTGGCTGTATTGTGAATTTTAGGCTGTAGGCTCTCAGAGAGAGAGGAGGGAGAGGAAGGGGATGCAGTGTGTGAGGAGCCTGTTGCTCAGGAGCTCATCATTGCAGCCTCTTGCCCAGGGCTGACACCTTTCCATGCCTCCAGCCCTGGCTGTATCACCCCTTTCGGCTCGTGGCCAGTGTGGGGAATCCCTAAATTCCCTGATTCCTGCTGCTGCCTGGAGCCACTGACCCAGGAGAGCATCCAGCCATGCTCACAAGCTCTGGACACGTCACTTTTTGGGTGTCCAGCCTAATTTGTCTCTGCTCTATCCCAAAATTGCATCACTCTGTGCTGGTGCCATCCCTGCACCACCTTTCCAACCCTTCCTTCTCCTCACCCCCCACCAGCACAGAAAAGGTGCAGGAGAGAAAACCCCTGCACTGTTCTTCTCCCAGCAAAGCACAGGGAAGATACCTGAGAGGATTTTCAGGATTGAGCCACTTTTATTCCCAGATCAGAGAATTTTCTGAGCTGGAGGGGACCCACAAAGTCCAGCTCTGAAGGGAAAGGTCCTCATCAGCTGGGCAAGAGCTGGCTGGAGTTCGAGTTCCAACTCACAAAACTCAAAGCATCAACAGATTGATGCCCCAGAGCCTTCATCTGCTGACCCCCACGAGGCACAAATCCATGAAACTTGATCTCCAGGAAGTCTCCCTGCATGGAGCAGAGGAGGAGACAGCTCCACCAAAGTGGTCCTTGCGCAGCTCCACGGCAGCAGCACATTCCGGTCCCAAACCACGGCCACACCACAGGGACACCCCAAAAACGCTTCCCAGCACCTCCTGCCCCTTTCCCAAGGCTCTGGGAAGCAGGACGCTGCTCTGAGCATCTGCTCTGGGCGCAGGGCTGGGTCACAGAGGACTCTGCACGACCTGAGCACACCCTGGAGCCTCCGCCCTCCTCCCGGCCCTACAGCAGAGCCAGCCCCGAGCTCCCAACCACCCCATCCAGCCCTTAAATCTTTAATAACCTTTCTTTTCTTCACTCAGAGCACACGAGTGCGGGCACATCTCCCCAGATCAAACCGAATCCTTAATTTAAGCAGCTGTTAATAAGGGTTAAATCTGCAGGCTGCAGTGGCCCCTCCGCTCCCTCTTCCCTGCTCACACAATCAATGGAGCGGGAAGCCTGAAGGGTGTCCATTTTGAAAAGCCATAATGAATCATTTTTCCTTAGCAAATCTGGCAAACTTCAATCCTGGTTCCTGCAGCCTCCCTTTCACATGTCCAAGCCCTCTGTGACACATCAAATTTAATGAGACTGCACAGACCTCAAATAAGGCACTGTAGCACTGCTGGGATACTTTATTAAGGAGGATCAGACAGAATGTGTTTGCTGTTTAAGAGCCTTTAAAGGCAAATTACGCTTCTTTTTGGGGGGATGAGAGCCTCCCATTTTTGTTCAGTCTCTGGCCCTCCTCAAACACGTCCTGCAGGCCAATTCAAACACAGAGTTAAGGTTTCTGCAAACAGGGAAAGCAGCAAAATCGGCAGCGAGGGCTGAGAGGGCAGCGAGGCTCGATTGAAGGTTGTGGGGTAGGNAGTCCCAGCCCTCAAGATGGATGATGTGAGATCTGTGCTGAGCTGGGAAGAGCTGGGGCAGCCTGTGAAGAATGGGGAGAAATAAACAATATTTTTATTGTAATATCCATATAAATAAATATAATCACCAGAACCAGGCAGAGCTCAGTTGTGCACACTCCAGATTTTGGGGCAAGGGAGGCTCTTTGGTTTTGCTTGGTTTGCTTGTGGATGCTGTAAGAGGTACAGGATGAAATCCTGGATAACTTCAGCAGCTTTTTCCAGCTAAGGTTATGTCCTTGCAGACTTTTTTCCCCTTGGAAAACCCCATTCTGTGCAAGGACTCAGAGCTGCAACTTTTGCTGGAGACTGCAGCAGTCCCGTGGCTTAGCAACCTCCTGCTTAATTCAGAGCATCTCTTTTGAGATCATCGTGTTCAGCTCCTCTGTGCCCACCTCTGGCCACGTCCAGCTCTAAAAAGAGCTGTAATTTATTGCAGCAATGCCCAGGCTGCTGGACAAGGCAGCAGAAAGCCAAAATGTCTCTCTCAGCCTATGGATTCCACCCTAATTGGGGTTTATAGGGAAAGATAAAAATTGGACCGGCTTCCAGAGTGCTAAAAGAAGAAAGTCTGTGCCTCAGAAGGTTTTGATGTGCCTAGAGGAAAATGATAACATTTTTACCTTGTTGAAGAAAGGGCCCAGCCTTCCAAAAAGTGCAGTAAGAAATGAAATCATTTACACATCACAAATGCTGCTTTGGTTGCAGGACAAACCCAGAGACGTTTCCTGTGTCAGGACAACTGAGACAAGATCAGTGGAAGGTTTAATTTGACTTTTCTTCCCCGTTTTTGGCTGTCTGAGGAGCTCTGGGGCTCTGCACAACGAACTCAGTGGCGATTTGGATCCAGGTCGCATTTTCTCTGAACCACCTGCATTTGGAGTCACAGGAAGAGTGTGGTTAATGGATCAGTTTAATGGCATCAGTTCTGATCCATCTCTAATTAAGGGCTCTGCCAGGAATACAGTCAAGCAATTCTAATGGCCCAGAGGAAAAATCGTGAAGTCAGGTAATGAAATTTGCTTATTAGACAAAATGGGAAGAAAGAGTGCAGGGGCACAGAAATCAATATGGAAAGCAGGACAGCAGCATTTCCACAGCCCTGCACACGGAGAGAGCCCAGCTAATGCACTCCAGTGCTCAGGAGAGGAATAACAAACCCTGCCCTGCTGACAGCCCCGAGGATGTTCACCTGGAAAAGGCCCAGTTCGTGTCAGCTTCCAGTTTGTTCCACAGCTTCCTCAGCTGGAGGATTTCATCCCTTCTGGGTTTGTGTGTCTCCCAGAGCTTCCAGAGCCAGCTCCAGGTCTCCTTCCAGAGCCAGCTCCATTCAGTGGTGGGATATTCCCAGGATTTATAGCCAGGGTAGTGGCACGACTCTCGGGGATGGAGAAGAGCAGAGTCACACCTGGAGCCTGGAAACTTCTTGGAAAAACGCCATAATGGCTCCCATTAGATCCCAATAAAGGACAGGAGTATCCTTGGGAAATTATTCACCTCCGGCCTTTTTATCCAAGGAACTTTCCAGTCTTCCATTCCAGTGGGAGGTGTCCCTGCCCATGGCAGAGGGCTGCAATGGGAGGATCTTTAAGGTCATTCCCAACCCAACCCATTCTGGGATTCTGTGATTAGCACAGAGAAGAAGCAGGTAAAAAAAAAAAATCCAGAGAGAAACGCTGATGCTGCCAAAAAAAAAATTAAACCTATTTATTCTGTGGTGATCTACAGAGTGCTGGGGAGGGAAATATTTATAGGTGGGATAGTTAGAGCTCCAAACCCTTCACTGTAGGCTGGTAGGAGAGGAACAAACCAGACTTTGGTGGATTTCTGTTTGGTTGGGTTGGTTTTTTTTTGGGGGGGTGGGTTAATATTTTGAAGGGGAAAAGTTAAGTGAAGTTTATGAGCTCGAGCTGTGGAGCAGAGCCTTTTGTGTCTCGCTAGCCCACATAATTGCACTCCCCCCTCCTCTCACCCGGTGGCAAAGGAATGTAGGTGGAATGTCTTTACACCGAGAGCGGCTCACGCAGGGACTGCACAATGAGGGGAAGAAACAGGAGCCAATCTAACCAAAGGATCAGGCAAGGAAAATAATATTGGGCTGTCTGCTACCACGTCTAACCCCCTGAAATGCCTCCATGAATCCCCTGCTTCCTTCTGTCTTTAAACGTCTTAAAATGTCCTCCTCCTTCCCAGAGGTTGGGGGGACAGATCTGGTTACAATCTCCTTTTTAACACTTCTCTTTTCCCCCCTCTCCTTTCATCCTGCTGCCGCAGATATATTTACTGGCAACGGGAAAAATCAATAAAGGAGAAGGAAATGACTTGGCAGCCCTCCGAAGTGTTAAAACAATTCTCATCTAATTGAGCCCCATTGTTTTTAAACAATATTGTCAGATCAGGAGCTTGGCCCCGGTTTGCAGAAGCAACTGGTGATTTGGGGTGGTTCTGGGGGTTTTTTTTTGGTGATTCTTGGTTTTTTTTGGTGGTTCTGGGGTTTTTTGGGGGTCTTTAAAGGGACCATTTTGGCACAGCCACGTGGGAAACACGGAGGCCTCTCCATCACACTCCTGAATTTATCTGTCCCTCGAGGGATCCCACCCCACGAGTTTAATTTGGGGGCATATTTAAACACACCAGCCCTAGGAAAGGCTGGACATCCCATAAACTCTCCCAGCTGCCTTTCACCAGAGAAAACTGGGAATGATATTAGCGACCAACAGCCTGAACCAGGTGCATTCCAATCTGTCAATTCCTCGGGTGAGTTATTGCTACTTAAATACAGACTTTCTGTCCCAGCAGTGAAATATTCTGGCACGTGCTGTGCAAGAACATGGAGATCTGACCTTCACACTGAGCTGCTCCTTGTAAGCTGGAATCTCTCCTGGAATTCTGGGGGTTTTTTCCCACATTTTGAGGTGTGTTTTGGAAAATCAGAAGAAGGAGGACTCAAAATTTTGAGTTGCTCAAAGATGCTCTCTGTTCCCACACAAAATGTTTCCTCCACACCTCCAACCCAAACCCAAAGAACTTCATTTCTATTTGGACTTTAAAAAAAAAAAAATTCATGCTATACAAAAATAGAAGTGAAAAGTCATTTCCAAATGGAAAATTGGAGCATTTAATTTGGAGGAGGATGGGAAGCACACCTCCACTTCAGGAATGCTCCATCTCAAATTGAAACAGTCAATAAATTGGTTTTTTTTTCCCAAAACAAAGGTTTTTCTCAGAGAGGCAACAGCTTAAATGAAAAACCTCCCTTTATCAATATTTTGGTGGCTTAATGTTCAGAAATTAAATGTTCTCTGCTTCCATCTCATTGCAGGAGAAAATGATCCTGTTTCTCACACCTGGAAAATACCAGGATTTGCCTTTTTTTTCCAAGATATCTCCCTCTAGCACCCAAAGGAACAGCAATTAGTGCTGCCACCGCTGTGTTTTCCTGAGTTAAACACCCATTATCACCCTGGAACCCAGATTCGTCCCTCATTTAGGTACCAAGTGACCAATGTGGGGAGTTTTTCCATTCCCTGATTTTCCTGAAATGTCTCTGGCAGGACTGGGCCTGGCTGAGTGCAGCTGCACGTAGAAAGACACTTTTTTTGGGCTGAACTTGTGCCAACAGGGATTTGGTTTGGGGCTGCTTTTCCCACTGCCTCCCCTGCCCCCTCTGGGGTGAGCACACCCTGGAGCCCAGGAGACAGCCCTTTGTAGACCTGGATTTTCCCTTTTTGGACCCAGAGATGCCCTTTCAAACCTAAAGATCCCTTTATAGACCTAGAGATCCCCTTTTTAGACCCAGAGATCCCCTTTTAGGCCTAGAGATCCCTTTTTAGACCTAGAATTCCCTTTTTAGATCCAGAGATCCCCTTTATAGACCTAGAGATCCCCTTTTAGGCTTATAAATGGCCTTTTGGACTTAAAAGTGCCTTTTCAGACCTACAGCTCCCCTTTTAGACCCAGAGATCCCCTTTTAGGCCTAGAGATCCCTTTTTAGACCTAGAATTCCCTTTTTAGATCCAGAGATCCTCTTTCAGACCCAGAATTCCCTTTTTACACCCAGAGATCTCCTTTCAGACCCAGAGATCCCCTTTTAGACCCAGAATTCCCCTTTTAGACCCAGAGATCCCCTTTCAGACCTAGAATTCCCTTTTTAGACCCAAAGATCCCTTTTCAGACCCCTCTTTAAACACTTACACATCAACCCCATCCCCTCCAAGAGCCTTTTTATCCAAGGAGCATCAACACCAACAATCAGGAAATTATTCCTGATGAGAAAAAACCCACTCCTAAGTCCAGGTGTGCCCATGCCCAGAGCCCTCAGCTCTCTCCAGCTGAGAGCAGCCGCTCTCCTCCACCACCCCAGCCTCGATTCCTGCTGGGAACGCGAGCAAACCACGCAGGGAGGGAATTCTCTGCTGCTCCCCAAGGGCCAAATGTGCAGGAACACCCAGAAATGTGCACCCCTGTGCCTTGGAGGTCCTGGGGAGAGGCCTCTCTGTCTCTCTCAGCCTGGGAGGAAGGAATTTTTTGGGTGGGAAACATCTGCCCTTCTCTGGGGTTTATTGGCAGGGATGCACATGGAGCTCATAATGGGGCCCATTGTGCGTGCAGGAGCACAAATTGGGTAAATCAATAACCCAGGAAAGCCTCAGCTGGTGGATCAAATGCCAGCCATATCTAATGCCTCCAGGATGCCTTCTGAGCCCACCAGGTCCTGCTCCTTTGATGCCTTCACTTCCTGGCTGTCCCAAAAAGAAAAAGCCAAGATATTAACTTTCCTGCACAGAAATGGCTTGTGGGAACACAGAGCTGGGGAAGAGTTTCAGCTTGGCCAACCTCAGCATCTCTGTGGGGTCAAGGAGAGCCCTTGGGAGCACCAGAGGGGTGGGACCCCAAATCCCCACCCCAAAGGCACCACCAGCACCCCATAAAGGGACAACATTTCTGTGCTACCTCACAGAGGCCCTGCTGACCTCAGATGGAAACAAAAATCCATCTCAATTCTCCACATCCATCATCCTACAGCTAGGACAAAACAGGGATATTCCCAGCTAATTGAAAAGCAGCCTCAGAGCAGGGAATGGATTTAAAGGATCTTGGGAGCAGCTCTGTCATTGTGCCACCAGTGCTGGGCACGGCCACCCAGTGCCCAGGTCAGCCCTTCTTCCAGGCAAGCTGGCACTCGGGGAAAGAGCTGCATTTCAAACCAGCCTTTGGCAGAGGGGCTCAGAGCAGAATAATGATGATGGGATTAGGGAAAGAAAAAAAAAACAGGATTCATAAAAAACTAAATTAAAAATCACACCTCGCTTCACATTGGAAATTGGACTCGGCCGCCGCGCTGCGTTGGGAGGAAACCTCTTTAAATGCAACCCATTGTGTAGGGAAATTCTCCCTGGAATCTGGGTTTCCAGCAGCTCCCCACGTTCCTGAAATCCCCTGGAAAACTGCAGGAAAAGCAGCGTCCTGGCAGGCCTGGCTGTGGAATGTGAATTTTTTGGGACAAGTCTCTGCAAGAGCTGCGGAGCTGCAGAGACAAAACCGCTGGCAGAGGGTGGCACGGGCGATTCCCTCCCAGCTCCTCTCACCTCCTCTCTGATGGGGCAGAATCCGCTGTCTGGAGAGACATTTTGGTTTCCCCTCTCCCCCAAAACACGTGGTTCTGAGTGGCAGACAAAGAGAAACGAGCACAGCTCTTTTTTTTTTTGGTGTTTCCCTCCTTTCTCTTCATTTCCTTGTCCCAGTAGCAAAAGGGGAAATTGAGGGGACAGACACGACTGAGTTTTCATGGAAAGGGAAGCAATAAAACCTTCCTATGTGCAATAACAACCTCTACCATTCCTAAATATCCCCAAACTGCCAGAAATAAAGACAGTTGGAAAAGGCTGGTTTGGTTTTGTTGGGGTTTTTTTTTTGCCCACCCATGATAAAATGTAGTTTTCCTCCTCACAGATTTAGAGTAGAGTAAAAGTGAAGATGACAAAACTTCTGTATCTTCTGCTCCTTATTAAGAGACTCACCTTTAACCTCGTGCAGGATCCAGAAAACTTCATGGAATTATTCAGGAAAAGACCTTTAAGATCATCCAACTCAATCATCAGCCAGTCTCTAAAATAATAAAAACCTGTCAAATATTCTTCTTCTCTTCTTTCCTTCTTCTTCTTCTTGCTCATTTTCCTCGGGTTTTGTTGTGAAGGACCTGCACAGCAAGGGTGGAAAGGGAGATTTTATTCTGTGCCTGATTTGTGGCTGATTTAGGGGCTCTGCCATGGGACGTGGTCACTGTGGGGTGACAAAGAGGCACTGCCATCCCACCCTGCAGGGGTTTAGGAGGAGACAACACTCAGGGCCTGAGTTCACAGAATCACTCAATATCCTGACTGGGAAGGGACTCACAAGGGTCATCCAGTCCGTCTCCTGGCTCTTCACAATCCCAAAAATCCCACCCTGTCCCTAAGGGCGTTGTCCTGGAGCTCTGGCAGCCTCAGGGTTGTGCCCATTCCCTGCCCAGCACCCTCTGGGGGAAGAACTTTTCCTAAAATCCAACAAAACCTCCCTGACCCAGCTCCAGTTGTTCCCCAGGTCCTGTCCCTGGTCACAGAGGGATCAGATTTGTGTCCTTGGCCTTTTGGGGCTTCACATCCCAATCCTTCAGATGGAAAGCACAGTGAGGTCAGCTTCCATTTTTCCTTGGAAAGACAATAGGATGAGCCATTCCTAAAGGGAAGGGGGCAGCAGGGAGTGGGGCTGAAGCACTCAGGTGAAGAAAACCCCAACCCCAGCACTCTGCTGAGTGATTTGGGGGTGTAAAAGCCTCCCCCAAAAAGCCCTGCCAATAAAAAGCCCGCGTTTTCCATGAGCCGGGGGGGAGCCCTTTGGAAAGGGGCTGTTCCTGTGTGAAAATCCAGTTGTGAGGGGCTGGGAGGCACAGCTGGACACAGCTGCACACGGCTGTGGGCTGGTACTGGAACTGCAGCATTTCAGCAGCCAGCTCTGGCATGTGCACAGGAGGCCCAGCAAGGGGAAGTGCAGCTCGCTCCTGGGTGAGCCGGGACACATCCACCTTCTTCCACAGCTCCCAGCAGCTCCGTGTTCCCCAAGGCAGGCTCCTCCCTCCCCTCCCCTTTACTTTTTTTTTTCCCCTCTCTTTAAAAATTAATAAGAAAAAAAAAAATCCTCCCTTTTGACCCCTTTCTCCTGGCAAGTTTCCACACACTCCAAGCATCCGACTGGACTCTCAGTATCACCCCAGGCTGGGATGGATAAATCCCACAGCTCCCAAACATTCTGAGGGGAGAAGCTGCTGCTCCACCAACCTTTCCATGTTCCCAAACCCTTCCATGCTCCCAGATCAGTTCCAGAATGGGGAGAAGCTGCTGCTCTCCCAACCTTTCCATGTTCCCAAACCAGTTCCAGAACAGGGGGGAAGTCACTGCTCTCCCAAACTTTCCATTCTCCCAAACCCTTCCATGCTCCCAAACCAGTTCCAGAATGGGGAGAAGCTGCTGCTCTCCCAACCTTTCCATGCTCCCAAACCAGTTTCAGAACAGGGGGGAAGTCACTGCTCTCCCAAACTTTCCATTCTCCCAAACCTTTCCATGCCCCCAAACCAGTTCCAGAATGGGGAGAAGCCACTGCTCTCCCAGCCTTTCCATGCTCCCAAATCTTTCCATTCTCCCAAACCAGTTTCAGAATGGGGAGAAGCCACTGCTCTCCCAATCTTTCCATTCTCCCAAACCTTTCTGTGCTCCCAAACCCTTTCATGCTCCCAAACTAATTCCAGAAAGGGGAGAAGCCACTGCTCTCCCAACCTTTCCCAAAACAGTTCCAGCAGGCAGAGAAACCACTGCTCTCCCAACCTCTCCATTCTCCCAAACCTTTCCATGCTCCCAAACCACTTCCACAAGGGGGACAATGCTGCTCCTCTCCCAACATTTCCATGCTCCCAAAGATTTCCATGCTCCCAAACCAGTCCCAGAAGGCTGCATCTGTTCTGTCTTCCTGATCTTTGTGATGTACACAGACACACAGATATTTGGAATTAACAACTGCTTGGAAGGATTTTTGTATTCCCACATGGTCCCAGGTCCCAATGGAGCAGGGAAATGAGGGTGAAGGCAGATTAGGACCTGGCCCTCCACAAGGAACAGGAATATTTGTGCAAAAATATTAATTTCTTGTCCCTGAGAGAGCAGCCAACCCTCAGGAAGTGGCATCTCGTGGACATTTATGTATTTAGGAAGCACGTGAGGTTGGAACAGGTGACAAAGACCAAAATAAATCAGCTTTCCCTCACTGTGAGCAGCCAACCATCCATCACCAACATACCTGATGTCCAGGGGACCCTTAACAAGGACCCAACAAACCCGAATTTGCTCCCAAAATGGCTCTGCTGGCCAACAAAGCCTTATTCAGCCCCTTGCCAGCGGGGTAACGCCGCACCACAGCGAGTGGTAAAAAACAAAATAAATGTATTTTAGTGCTGGCTTCTGGCCAGATCCCCAAGTCAATAAACTGGGAAACCAATGTGGGCTGGCTGAACAGGCTGTTTGAACTCTGCCCACTTACAAGGTGGTGCTTCCGTGGAGATGCCGGTGGGGGAGACGAGGAGGAGGAAGAGCAGCAGATCCAGGCAGAGCCCTGGCTTCCTGCTGAAGGCAGCCCCAGAAGCTCAGAGGTAAAGGAGAGGAACTCACCAGGCTGACATTTGAAGGGTTAATGGGATTTAAGCTTTGATCTCCCAAGAAAACATGCTGAAAACGTAGCCCAAGGCGTGCTCACCATTTTGTTTGCCTGTAAAACAATGCAATTTGATTTTTGTTAGCTTGTTGTTTTTAAGTGGAACCTCATGGGTGTTCTGTTAAATTCAGCCCACAAAAGCAATTTGTGTCATTTTAATGCAGCTCCTGTGCTAGAAATGTTTGTTTTTAAATGCAAGTTTTATTGTTTTCATTGTTGGCACATTAAAAGCTCGATCAATAAGAAAAGCAATTCATGATGTCGCCCCTCAAAATTCCTGCCTGATCTACCCCATAAATTGGGGCAAATTTGAAAGTGTGAGGAATAACACGAGCTCATTCTTCTGGAATATGAAAAGAATAATTCCAGATCTTGCCTGCTTTGACCTGTCCCTATCCATCATCTGTCTTAATATTTCCAGGAGAGTCAGGCTGAGATACAGCTCTGGGACAGAGGATGGAGCAGAGCACTCTTTGATTTGTTACAGTGGTAGTTATATTTTAGTGCAGGCATCACTTCTAAAAGGGAAGAGAAGCCTTCCTTCTGCAGGAAATATCCAAATCTTGACCAGATATGAAATGTTTAGGCACAGATAACAAAAATTACTCCCCAAAATGGGGACAACTCTCACAAAAAAGGATCAGAACCCAAAGCCTGCCCTCAAGTCTGCCTCCTGATCTGCTACTGGCTTTACATTTAGCCTTGTACAATTCCTTCTGCCTCTCAGGGCCTCCTTTTCCCACCTTTACCCAGGGGACAGCACTACAATGGGTTTCTTGCTCTTTGATATTTGAAACACGCTCCGAGATTCCTCAGGTGGAGGCGGTAGAAAGAAATCATTATTGTTATATTTTTATAGCCCATTTCTCCCTGCAGGGTCCTGGAGGTATTTTAAAGTCTCCATAGAGAAGGAGCAAAGAACAATCAGAATAAATTTGCAGGAGCAGGAGCAGGATCACTGCAGCAGGAGCTGGACATGGATGATCCTTGTGGGTCCCTCCCAGCTCGGAATATTCCATGGTTCTCTGCCTGATCATTGGATGTGGAGCTGCCACTTCCATTTCCCCTCAAACATCCCCTTCTGATTTCATTTTTCCTTGAAGAGGCTGGCATTACAAGCAGGAACGGGGATAGTGTCAGGTATGACTCTGCATGCCTTCACACCTCATGAAATCCCATCCAGAATGGTAAAATTAATGAGGAAAATTGCCTACTGCAGCAATTTCTGAAATAGCTGTAAATGTTTTATTGCCTAAGCATATGCAACAGCAACTTTAGCAAACGTACTCCAGCGAGTGTGGTGGAGAAAGGACACAAGAGGATCTTTTGGAGAAGCAGACAGCCATGGCCAGACTCTTTTTCTAAATAAATTGGCATTAATCAGCTGATGACTGCACAGCTTCCTGTAGCAAACCACGCTCAGCAAAGACATCCCCGCTGTATCTCCTCAGTGTCCTGATAATGCCACCAGACTGGCGCTTTCCAGAGCAATAAATGAGCTAAAAAACGTGCCACAGGGGCTGCTCAAAATCAGATTGGGTTTGGGGTGGCACCACGATAAATCTTCAGGGAAATGGACACCTGCTCGGAGCTCCCACCAGCAGTGGGATTATTTCATTTGGGCCAAAGATGGCTCTGCTTGAGAAATAAAAGAGAAATCACTGCCTGGTGAATGTGGGGGGTCTGGACCAGCCCTCAGCAGTCACCACAGCTGCAAAGGAGGGGCCATCTGTCCACTCTGTCCATCCAGGGCTGCCACACCCAGGCAGGGAAGGGCACCAGCGTCCAGGCCAGTTCCCAAATCATTCCCAAATTCACTGCTGGTGACCAATGGATGCCCATCCCAGGGAGCCACAGGGAAGGACTCTGCAGACCATGGGAAGGGCCTGAAGGTCAGGGCAGGGCACCAAACCAGCCTGGGGACCTCCTGCTGCTGCTGGACCTCGGTGTCCAGCAGCTCCCATGTGCTGCCAGCCCACGAGGCCCCCACCATGGGGACAAAGAGCCAGGGTGGCTCTGAGGAGGTGGCAGGATCCCATGAGGGGTCTGAAAGGCCTTCAAGAGTCACTCTGGGGGGGAGCAGAGAGGAAAGCACAGGACTGAAGTGGCCACTCCACACCTTGCAAATGAGATTTGAACCCGAGGGGTGCAGAGCACCAGGAACTCCCCCTTTACCCAGCCCAGGGTGCTCAAATCTTTTGGCATCTTGCAAGCTCAGCTCAGAGCTGCAGAATTATTTGTTAGACCAGCAAGGAGCTGGGGATAACTCATCTATATGCTGGAAGAGGCTCCCAGAAAACATTTGCTAAATAATTTAGGAACAAAACCTAGCGATGATAATAAAAAAAAACCCAAGAAGTTTGCTCCCAGATGATCTGCAAATACAAAACAGCAATAAGTCTATCAAATGAACTCACCTAGTGCTACTCTCATATTCTCTACCATCCTCCCAATCCTGATTCTCCTCTGATTCAGCAGCTTTCCTCCTTTTGGCATTTCTGGCTGGCAGGGCTGGATGTACTTGGTTAGAATTCAATACCACGAGGGGGTTTAGTAACTGAAAGCTGCTTTTTCTCTTTTTTTTTCCCCTCCTTTTTTCCCCTCCTCTCTTCAGCAGCTCACAGGAGGTAAACAAAAGTTTAGAAGGGTGCCCTGCACGATTAAGGTCGGTCAAGTTTAAACTGCTTCAGTCCTCCTCAGGTTCCACCAGTAAAAGTCAAAACTCCCTTTACGTTCTTCAATTAAATTAAAAGAGGAAAAATGAAACTGCTGTTTGAAATCTCTGGATCAGCTGAAAAATATGAGAGCAGAGCGCTTGCCAGGGTGCTGTAACATTCAGGAGCAGCCTGTCCCAGGTGCTGTGCAAAAGCACTTTGCCCAAGACAGGTGTGGGCTCTCATTAAGCAGCTTTAAATGAAGTGAAGCAAGGAAGAGCCCCAGAAAACGAGCCCCAAGCTGGAATTCTCTCGCTGGCCCTCCTCCAAGCCCAGGCTCTGCGTGCTCCTTTTAGGATCAGGGTCATGCAGGAGCCCTCAGCCAGGCCCCTGCTTTCTGTGGAGGGACAGCCACTGCCATGGTCCCTCCTGGAACATCCCTTCTACCACATCCAGCCTCAAACCCATTCTCCAAATCACTGCAGAGAGTGGAGAGAAATATTAACAGCAAGGAGACAGATGGTGCCATAATAAAATCCTCTCTCTCCTCTTACTTTTTTCCATTGCTTTTGCTTATCAGGACAGCTCCCCCCAAAAGCAGATCGTGCTTGCACTCCACATGTTCATTTTGTGCCTGCTGGATGATCCAAAGGAAGGGCTGAAAACCTTTTAGAGCTGATGGCACTGATCTGATGACCCGACGAAGCTCAAACCAAGAACCAGTTACTAGGAGATAAAGACAAACCGTGGCTGCTCTCCAAAAGAACTCATAAATCTAAACATCTCCTGCTTGCTCTTCTGTAACAGCTCTAATATTTCTTCTGCTTTTACCTTGTGAAGGCTGTTCATTATTACTTTCACCTCTTAGCCTCTCTCAGGATGTCAGCTCCATCTGCCACCACATATCTGGAGTGAGTCTCAGCAAGCACAGCTCAGGTGCTCACTTCTCCCCTCCTCCTGAATTCTCATACTTGACACAGCTCTTCAGAATATATAGAATATCTTTTTTTTTTTTTTTTCAATCAACATGCTGCAGTCTCCTCACCTCTTGACTTTTATTTTCCTCTGCCTCTCCATCCCCAGTCACTCTCTGCTCATCCTTCATTTCATTCTTACCTTGGAATTACTGGGAGTGATACAGAGGATGATGCCTCATTTTGCTTAGTAATGGTTTTGCTGAACATCTCAGCCTCCACTTCAGCTGGCACATTAGCAACCAGAGAATAAACTCTAATTGTTTTGACACTCTACCACTTGCCAACCCTGAGCACAGGTAGCACTGAAGGCTGCAGCATTCAGCTCTGCTTCGAGGAGCAGAGAATTCCAGCCTTTGTTGACTCGTGCTTGGCTTCCCCCGTGCAAATGTTTTCTGAACTCCTTTCATCTTTACCTCTCTGCAGCTGAGCATGTCATTTTCCATTCCCTGTTATTCAACAGCCTTTATATTCACACGCAGCCCAATTTTCTGCCAATATCATCTTTTCATTTATGTCAACTGGATTACATGTTGCTCCTACCTGCCTCCGAGTTACCGCTCATTTTCTGTGTCAGGTGAAGTTATCTCACAGCACACAGAGCGGGTTTTATTCCACAATTGCATTCCTTTATGTCTCCAAATTGCTTGCCACAGAGCGGGCTGTAATTCTCCTCCGGTGTAAAGCTCATCAAGACAAAATAGGAATATGGGAGCTGGCACTGAGGGTTCTGGTCAGCTGTTCCTCCAGCACGAGTCTTTTTCCAGGAATTACAGGAACAGACAGCGCTGAGGAGGCTTCTAACACTTGTGGGATGAATAACCTGTCAGTAGGTGAGGCTTTCTCCCTTGTCACATTAATTAGCAGTCATCTCCTTCCTTTAAACATAATCCTTCCAAGACTCCCAGCCTTATTTATTTATTTTTTCCCCCTGCATTGGGTGTTCTCTCTCCAGGCTCGGGGCTGGCGTCAGTAGATGGCACTGTGACATTCACTCTTCCAGCTTCCTTTTTGTTCAGCCTACGAGCAGAGCTTCGAGTTTTTACTAAATTTTTGTGTGTGTGTGTGTGTATTATAATTAGTTTTTGTTTATGCAAGGTTCTGGAGTCCTTCGGGAGCAAACTGTGGAAGCAGGGAGATAATTTGCTTTTCTGCTTTCGCCCCACGCTCTGATTGAGGTCAGTTCTTGAGCCAGCAGTAGTCTCTGGGTACCAGTCACTGAGGTGATGCTGAGATTCCTATAAGAAGGGATTATCCTGCCTATTATTCCACCACTCTTGCTCCGAGGCTGGCACACCAGCCTAAATAGGGCAATTAAAGTGGGGGTTCAGGGGCTCAGCAATCTCCAGTGCCCAGCTCCTTCTGCCCTGTGACAGCAGAGACGTGGCACCGTCCTTGGGACAGGACTTGTCCTCCAAAGAATGGCAAATGCAGGTGGAAACCCATCCCTTGAGTCCTTTGGTTGAATTCCCGATGTTGGGAAACCCAGACTGCAAACCCAGGACTCGTCAGCAAACGTGGTAACAGTGAAATTCAAAATATGATTATTCGCAGATAATCAAAGTGTGTTGGGGTTGGTCCAACATGTCCAAAACCTGTGGAATGTCAAGACAAAAAGGACTCAAAAAAGAACAAAATTCAGCACCAAAAACATGAAAAGAAAAGCCTCCCCACTGGCTCAGTCAATGCCATCAGAGTCAGATGCCTTAAGTTATTTGCTTTCTTTTTGGAGGGAGAAAATAACAAATATTGTTGTGTTTTATTCCTGCTTAACTTCAGATTGATCTGATGATACCTGGAAACCTCAGAGAAGGCACAGAGCCCTGTTGAGCTAAGTGCTTTTCAAATAGGAGATAATAAATGGATTTAGATGAAGATGTTATCAACTGATTTCACAAAAACCCTTCTCTTTTTTTAAAAAAAAAATGTGAGCTGAATATTTATCAAGTTTTTTACTAAAGCACCATTAAAATTTTCTTGCGTTTTCCCCTCTGTTTCCAGCAGCAAGTTCACCCCTCCCTTTTAAATTTTGGTAATGATTTAGCAACGAGCAGCATTTCATAGATACAAAAAGACAGCAGCAAATGAGGGAAAGGAGAATTATAAAAGAATCACCCCCAAAAAGAGAAGTGTTAGCATAAACATCTCCTGTAAATATAAACATGTGCCCATAGATTCAGTCACACACATGCACAGAGTGCATTTCAGTGTGCAAAATGTCCTTTTGACCTCCTAGGATGAAGTGTCCTTAGCAAGAATTACAATTATCATCAAAGGTTGATTAGCAAGTGTCAGATTGACAAGGAGTCATCAGCAAATATAAATATAGGTCCTGGAAGGAATAGAAAGCCTTTGTGGGAGCTGATAGCTCCTTCCAGCACTGAACCTTGATTTTCTACTTCTCCATGGCTTTATTTTTAATCCAAGGATGTCAGAGAGAGAAGAACAGCTCAGTGGGCTTTAATATCTGCTCATAAAACATATTCCTCAGAGTGTGGCTGACCAGTTGTAACACCCTCGAGACAAGGACAAAGCAGAAAAAAATAGTTGTGAGTTACTTCAGGGAGGATTTTTGACACCAGAGACCCCCGAAATGTAGCAGGGGAATTATTTTCCTTTAACATGCTTACAGCTAAAGGATTGGCTTCCATTCAACTAATAGAAGTGTTAGTGCTTAGAGCCTGCATGCCTGGCATTCCTGCAGTAATACAATTCTGTATTAAAATCTATTCCAGTTGCTTGATTTATGAAAATGGTTAAAACGTGCTGCACTCGTACCCAGCTCATTGGATCAAAAGGGGGAAAAAAAATAAAAAGGGAGAGAATTAATTTTTAAACAGAAAGAAAAAGCAAGTGAGAGAGGACACACTGCTGTCCCTATCTCAGAAGTGAAGCTTTAGTCCTTATAAAAGTTGCCTGTATCCAAAATGTGACAATTTTATTTCAGAAGGTGACGACGTTTTAAGAATTTGTTGCAACTTGCGGACAAAGCCGCGGTTGATTCGCTCCCCAGCATTCCCTGGATTTTGTAATATGTCAATACATCATGTTAATGCAAGTTTTTAAAAAAGGGGAAGAGAAAGCAAAAGCTCCCTTCCTTTTTAAGTATGAGTAATCTATCCAAATCCTACTGAGACACACAAAGGAACGCCGGCAATTTTCCCTTTCATAAAATGCGGACTTTCTTTAAATACTTCCTCCCTACATTTTCAAAGCGGGGCTGTATGAAATGAAGGGGAAATGACACCCTTCCCCATTGAAAAGGAGATTATGTAAAACTGCCTGGAGAAGCCAGCCGTGTTAATGCAAATACAAGTATGATCTTATTCATAAGTTGCCATTGTGCTGGCAGAACATGCCTTGGCTCCATGTGTCCACCTCCAGCTCTGGCTGAGGAGGAAAACCCTTTTCTTTTGGGATACGGGCTGCCCCTGGTTTGCAAATAAATATGAACCCCCAAAGATCACTTTAAAGAAGTGGAGGGCTCGGTTTTTCATTGTGCTGAGCACTCGATGCCACTTGAAGTTAATGAGAGCAGTCAGCAGCCTCGACAATAAGATTGGTGAGGATTTTGTGTGCCCAAAGGTGCTGGGGACACTCCAGGAGCAGCCAGGGCTCCTTCCCCACCCCTGTGCTGGCAGCCAAAGCACTGAGTGGGGACAGCCTGGCCCTGGGAAGGGTTTGAAAAAGCCAAACTCACTGCTTGAACTGGACACAGCCCCTCCTTCCAGCAGCCACACCGAGACATCCTTCAGCTGGAAAAGTCCAGGTCATTCCCATCCTCTCCCAACACCCTCAGCTGCAGGACTGCATTGGTGCCTTGCTCCCCCTCTGAAAGATTAAAATCATGGACTCATTAACATTGAACAAGACCTCTGAGATGATCAAGTCCAGCCTTTAGTTCAGCTCCTAGGCCTGGGACTGTAGGATCAAAGCATAAATTCACCCCAGACCTCATTCGAGCCTGAGTGATGTCTCAGAGGAAAACAAAGCAGAGGGAAAAGTTGTCCTTGCAGAACTCTAAAGTCCAAGCTCATGGTTGGAAAAATTCAAGATACAGGTACATGAGTTTGTCCTTTTGAAAGGAGAGAATATTGCATGGAATGGGGGAGATGGGACACCCTCAGCCACCAAAAAGGCAATTAAATGTGGTTGGAGAAGCTGCACTACTGCAAACAGACACAGAATCTGCCCCTACACTGCCCAGAGAGCCCCTAAAGGAATTTAATTCTTGTATGTGAACAAGAAAAGTCAATCCTGGTACGTTTTTAAAGTAATTCACAGGGGAGCTCCCCCCTTTTCTTCTGTCACCCACTTTTTAATCTTCTCTGCTTTCCATGGAAACTCCTGGTGGTGTGAGGAAGCCCAAGGCCTTGGCTGTGTGTGTTTAACTTTGGGGCTCTAAAGAAGGTCTAATTAATCTTCATTACGTGTGGCTTTTGAAATAGATGCCTACACTGAGTGCCCTTCCTGTGCAGCTCCAGTCCAGAGGAGTTTCTGGCTCAGCCTGGAGGACCCTGGGGTCTTATCATAGGAAAGGCTGTTCAGTATTTGATGGAGAAATGATTACACAACTTTTCCTACCCTGTTCCTTTTATATATGGCAGCTGTTACCAGTCAAACTGGATTTATTTGTTTGCTAGCTATAGGTGGAGAATGACCAGGCTAAAACAAAAATCCTCAGCTGTTTTTTAAATTATCAGGGATTCTTCAAAGCACAGAAGTTTGGTTCCCCCCAAAAATGCAACAGAGTTAATTCCATTATTTTAAGTAAGAGTAATACTGGGTAATTTGGTAGAAAAATCTACCTATTTTAAATCCCTGGGAGGTGGGTTTTGATTATTTAGGGTTTTTTTTTAAAGTAATACCTCAAAAAATAAGAAAGAAAACAAACCAGGAATTTACTGTTTACATCACAGCAATCTGAGTTAGTTTTAAGAAAATATATAAAATACAAGGGGTTTTTAAGCTACAAAAATAATAAATTAATCTAAGATATATTTTAGCAGTGGCAAGCTTCAGAGCTTGGTTCAGCAGCCAAAGCCAACCCTGTGGTTGAAGGTCTGGCCTTTGGGAAATGTGTAAAACATCACAAACCCCAGCACGGTGGAAATTCTGATTTCCAGGCTTTTCATTACTTTGCTTTTTAGATCCATTTCCATTGGCTCTAAGCACATTAGATCACTGCCCAAAATCTTTATCTGAGGGGTCACATTTCCAAGTGCTTCTCTACCACAAGGACTCAAACATGACATGCATCAACACCCCAAAATAGAGGGGATGTGGGGAAAAACCAACTAAATTTAGGGATTGGCTCTTTTTTATTTACTATTTTGACAGAATGGGGGGAAAGAAAGTTAACTTCCTCTCCTCCTCCCAGCCAGTTTTATTCTTTAATCTCTCCAAAGAATTATTAAATCTTTTAAAAGATCAAACACTCGGATCCCTCACAAAGGTTGTCACAATGAATTCATTTGCAGAGCTTTCATCCCTCCTTCCCCACTGTGCTGAAATAATGTTGACTATTTTTCCCTGTCTCCCTGGCTTGCTGGAAAGATCCAGTGGCAGAGGTTGTGGCAAGGACTCCATCTCCCACTCTTTTCCCATGCTTGGTAGCAATATCCCAGGAATTAAAAGTGCAGGTGGTGGGACCTTGCTGTGGCTGTGCTGTCCAAAAATGAGCTTGGAAAAGGAGCCTTTCAAGAGGAGTTTATGAGACTGCAGAGCAGGGAAAAGGGAATGGCAGTGATCCCTAAAAAGGGAGGGGGATCCCTAAAAAGAGAGGAGGATCCCTAAAAATTCCAATCTTTAGCAATGTTACTCTTGGTTTGAGAGAGAAAATCTGATTTTATTGCTTGGTAGCCCAGTTAATACCAATCTCTAAAAAGAGAGGAAGATTCCTAAAAATTCCAATCTTTAGGAGTGTTACTCCTTGTTTAAGAGAGAAAATCTGATTTTATTGCTTGGTAGCCCAATTAGTACCAATGGGTGCTGTGCAGAACATCAAATTTCTTTGGTTTAATTAGAGATATCCCAATTAACAAACACAGACAGACCACAAAAGCAACACAGAGAGATACAATTGACAAAATGCATCATTTTATGCAGTTTTGTACAGAACCAGAGTCTTTCCTGCCAAAACTTATAAAGCAAAGATGTTTTAGATAGAGAATATTCATTATCTTAAAGGCTGGTCTGCTTCAAATGAGGAGGATTTAAAAATAAACTAGTTTATACCAAAATAAAAATTTTAAATTTCTTAGTTTTGAAAATCCTCCCTGAGTTTTACCACAATGAATCCTCTCAGAGCAGCAAACTAATTTTTTTTTTAATTAATCATTTTGCCTTTTAATGGGCTGTGGGGTTGCAGGGTGAGCAAAGAGCAGTTTTGGATCAAGTTTCCAGGTTTAATTCCCCACAGGTCAGGTTGCCCCCATGATATTCCATGTTTTCCATGGCTGAGAGCAGCCAGGATGATCCCAGAGAGGGGAGAAGAGGAGGGATGTAGGAGGGTTTGGGCCCAGGGATAAAGGAGAGCTCCAGATTGTTTGGTCCCTCACATCATTAACCCACCTCCCCCTGACCCCAAAACACCATTTTGGGGGGGACTCAGAGAAGGGATTGGTGTGTTTTGAAAACCCTCTTGGATCTGAGGGCATCAAATCTCTCTTCCAGCTGAGTGGTGAGCTTGGGAGACACAGGGAATTATCCTGGGAGAACTTCAGGTGCAGAGGAAACCACAAAACAGGATGGAGAATGCAGAGAACACCCTTGAAAATGGGGGTTTACAAGAGTGACAAACATCTCACTCCCAGCAGTTCCTCCCTAGCAGCTTTAAAAAGCAATTCAAATGTAATTTCAGCTCTGAATTTTCCACAAATCCCAAGTTTTCCATGTTCTGGTCACCCTGAGACATTTCCACAGCCCCATCTCAAGGGATGCTCTCCAACAAAGAGCACACCAGAAGAATAAAACAACAAATCTCCCAAACCTCATGGAGAAAAATAAGACTCCCCCAGGCTAAAGGAGAAAACAGAAGCCTTGGAAATTGGGTTAAAAAATGGAAATTCTGTGATTTATGGAACTACCAACACTTCAAGCCATTGCTTTCCCAACACCACTCAAAGCTTTTGAGGAAAAACTTCTTTTCCAGATCAAGACCAAGGAGATTCAAATATCCATCTCACTTTTTGAGGGCCAGAAAAGAAGGGATCCAGTCCCCAGAAGGAGCTGGATTTCATAAGGCTCATCCTTGCAAACCAACCCAAAAAAATTTGGTTTCAGCTGGCAAAATAGGCATTGCTTCCTTAGAAAGTCGTCATATTTGGGATTTTCTTACAATTGAGCTGTGCCTGCCCAGTAGAACCAAGTATTAAAAATTCCAAATTATCACCAAGTCAAGGCTCAGCAATGAAAAATGGATCATATTTGACCTGTGCATTAATTAAGTGCATTTTTCTTACATGAGTTTTCCTTCTTTATAGACACCAATAAAACACCTTTTGAAGAGGTTCTAACATGTAACAGGATTTTTATAAATCCTCCCCTTCCCCCCAAATTATAGAGAAGTTCTGATCTTTTTTGGATTAAGGATCTCTGAATTTTATATCATTTATTACAACCAAAATCCACAAATTTCTACAAAACAGCTACAAAAATCCAAGAAAAGAAACAACCTTGTTGCCTAATAAGCACACCAATAAATCCCTGCATTACTGACTTGATCATTGTTAAATTGCTGCTTTAACAATGATTATTGTTGAATTTCATGGAGCCATTCCATGGGGGTCTTGATTTCTTGTGTCTCTGCTCCCGGAAAACATTGATTTTATCACCACTACTTCTTTGGCTTTCCCAAAGGTGAATTTACTCAGGGGCTGCACAAGAGGTGGGGACCAGAGCAGGAACTGCACCTCCATGGAGAGATTAAAGCTCATTTTCTCCTCAATCTTTCAGTTGATTTTCTCCTCAATCTTTCACTTGACTCTCACAACTCCAATCCTCAGTGAAAAATGGAGTTGAGAGAGTCAACAGCTCACACCAAATCCTGGAGTCACAGGAACACTCCTCAGACATCAATCTCGTTCAGCTGGGTAGAGAAATCCTGCTAAGGTGACTGATTTGGGCAGAATTCAGAGCACAACAGTTCCTAGCTGATGGTTTTTGCTGGTTTTCTAAGGGATGCAGTGCAGGAGGATCAGAAAACCCACCAAGGTGATTTTTCAGCTCCGTATCTTTGGCCAAATGGTGAAACCCGAGCTTGTTCCCTCCTCCTTTTCCTGCCCAGACTCCAGGTCTCTGCATTCCCTGTCCCACAGTTGGATGTGGCTGTGTTTTGGCTGCTCTTCCCTGGATTTTTGCTGCTCCCAGCAGCTGTGGGCAACTGTTTCCTCCCCACCATCTGCCCAGGCTGGATCATTTCTCCCTCTCACGCTGTGCCCGAGCAAAGACCTCGCTCAGAGCCGGGGTAAATTGGCATTTGCAGCCCAGGGACCTTTGGAGGACAGACAGCTCCTGCTTCTGTCCATGCAGGTCAGATCTTTGTGCCAATATCCAAAAGTTTCTGGAAGCCATCCTGATTTTTACAGCCCTCCTTCACCTGACCATAAATAAAGCAGATTTCGAGGTCTCACAGGTGGCTCAAATCTTGTTGTTGTCTCCCTTTCCAGCCCTGCTGTGTCATCCTCATCCCTGTTTTTCCCTGGCATTCCCCTTTGCATTCATCTTCCATATCCAAAATAACCTTTTACTGCATTTTCACTTTAAAAAAAACCAACTCACCAAGGGCAAGAGCTGAATTAGAACATTGGGATGTTAGAAGAATTCATCATTATAAGACATTATATTATTGAATACTGAAGGAGAGACCTGATCCAAAGCAGGAAGAAAAGGAAACAATCAAATATGGCAACAAAAAAAAAATGGAGAAAAGGGAAATGTTGGCATTTTAAGGAAAAAAAGGATATAAATAAATTTTTTAAATTTCCTTTTAAAGAGAAAGTAGAAGCTTTTCCCTCATCTGAAGCTGAGCATGGGTCTCTCTCCTCACAACACCATTATCATTTTCCCCCCCTAAATTTTTTAATTTTACACCAAAGAGTGATTTTGGGAGCTGGAAGAGCTTTTCAAAGCAGCAGAAGTTTAGGGGGACTCTGAATTCAGCTCCAAACTCATCCTCACAGAGTCCCAAGGCAGAAAAAGGAGCCATGGGAATAATTTACCTTCCAGCTCAGCCCATGCTCAAGCATTCCCAGAATTTGGGACCCTGACATAAATCAGCTGCAGGCATCCAGCAAATTGGATGTGATGCTGCAGAACTGGAACTTCAGGTTGCAATTCTCACCCATTTAAGGGCTGGTTCCAATTTTGTTAAATTCATTTTAGTGCTTTTTTCTCCCTCCCCCTTAATCCTGGTGCTGTAATGAGGCTGGGCTGGAATGTTTATGGATTATATAATGTGTGCTGATATTTGAGGTTTCCTACATTATCTGGCCAGGATTAAGGTTAATTAAGGGACTGCAAAAGGGGAAAAAAAGGAGAAAGACGGGACTTTAAACACCTAAAAAATCACATTTTCATTGCCACACCCAACTCTCTGTTCCCTTAAAACTGATTTTAAAATTGATGAACGATGGAATCAAGGCCCAGAGATTGCTGTGTGCTCCTGGCAGGCAAGGAAAGTTATTTTCCCTGTCTCTCCCCACATGCAGGCAGCAGCTGTAAACCTGATGCCACGAAATCCAGGCCAGTGTTGCCTCCTCCCCCAGAGCCCCATGGCTGCAGCCAAGGTTTCGCCCAACATATGGTCCAGAGCTCACTGCCATAAATCATCCTGACTGGCAGCTCCTGCAGCAGGCTGGGCCAGGCCCAGGGAGAGCTCAGGGGGTCTGCAGGTACCAAATTTCCACCAGGATCTGGAATTGCTTGGATCAGTGGCCAGCTCTGCCAGAGGAGGAGCCTCAGTCCTTTCTCCGTCTGAAAATTCCAGTGTTTCAATCCCAGCATTGAGTCAGGTGGGCCCAGAAGTACTGCAGGGTCAGGAGATGTGATGGTAGCACTTTCCCTGGCTGTGCTCAGGCTGTGGCAATGCCACAGGAATTAACAACAAAGGTGATAAAAGGACCTTTTTGGGGAAAATTCACCCACGAGGAGCTGGGTGGTGACACCAAGGCCTGGCACGGTGACACCGTGGATGGAACTCCCACCCTTAAGTTCATTTTGACTTAAAAAGGCTTTCAGTAACTCCATAAAACCATTCAGCTTGGAAAAGAGGTCTAAAATCAAGTCCAAACCATGTCCTCAGGTGCCACATCCACACATTTTTTGAACCTTTCCAGGGATGGTGACTCCACCACTCCCAGTCCAACACTTTCCAACCATTCCCATGGGAACATTTGTCCTAAAATCTGCTCCAAACCCCCCTGGGAGCTTTCCAGGGAAGCTGTAGCTACCAGGGATGAGTTGGGGAAGGGAAGAAAAGGTGGATAATGCCCAGAACAGGGAAGGAGCAGCATCCCTGGGCTCTGGTCCTGCTCTCTGGGTGTTTATCCAGGGGCTGCTTAATGCAAAATGCAAAAGCTGTCCCGAATCCATGCATTTATTGTTAATGGCACTTGAAGTCAAAAGCACACTGATTCATTTAGTGGGGAATAATCATTTACTGTATTAGCTAATCTATTTATCAATATCAAGTCAATTATTACGAGGCATGGAGAGGGGCTGGTAATTATGCAATGTAAACAGAAAGGATGGGATGGGGGAGTAATTCTATTTACTCATAATTCCAAATATTGGAAAACAGTCAGAGTGGCTGCAGAACACAGAGCCCACCTTAAAGAAACAGCAGCACCCAACTCTCCCCAAAATCAGTGTTTATAACCATTAAAATATTTAGAGTTGTGACAATTTAATGTTTTTTTATATTGCTCTCTGTGTGTGCCTTAAAACCAAAAAACATAAATATCAAAAAGGATTCTGAATATCCCATAGTTAAATCCTTCTGACACAGCTTTGAATTCAAATATTCCCATATTTTCATCTGCTTATTTACAAGGATGACCAAGCAAAAAATTATCTTTGTGGAGAAGCAGAGATAAAAACACCAAAATAATGTAGGGGTAAACTAAGAACTCACAAGAATATAAATTATCATTGCCATCAGCCAAGTAACCAAGTAGAATAAATCTGATCTGATTTCATGATTCTTTTGGGTTGAAGAATTTCACTCAGGGTTTTGCTGGGGAAATGTTTTTTGGGTTGCAGAAATTCAAGTCCCACTAATTGCTGCAGTCTCTCAAAGGACTCTGCCCTCAAAATCTGGTTAGCAGAGAATAAACCCAAAAATCCTTAAGTACATTTGGCAATATCATCTCCCACTTCCACATTTGTTTCCAAGCCCCCAGCGCTCCAAACTGAGCAGTATTTTATTTTTTTTAACATCAGAATCTGATCATTTCACTTATTAATCCACCCCCATGTCCACCTTCCATCACAAAAATGATTTACTTAATCAATATTAAAGCTTCCAAGAACTGCAATTGTCTTATTTCCAATAATTTCCAGCATCATATTGAGGTCACCCCGCTCCATTCCAGGCTAGAATTCCACACTGGCTCTGCACCAGCCAGGGACTTTATTGGCCTTAACCTTTTAAAAAGTTATCTGCACTAAGAATAGCCCAACATTACCGTGCACTCAATTTTTAATGGAGTTACAACAGAAAAAAACCCAATCTATTCATAGTTTTTATGGCTTCAGCACTCCCATCTCTCTTCCCTTGTGCTGCCTTGCCATACATAATAAATAATTATTGGGCATCCATGGGACACAGGGAAATATTGGCAGGTTTGGCTTTTATTTTGGGACTGGGGATGGGAGGGTTGTGGGAGTCCCTTTTCCCACTAATCAAACCCCACACTCAGGACACCAGAACCTATTTATTGGCACTTTTCTAGGAAAAAATAATAAAATCTGTGCAAAAATCTGTTTTCAAACCCCAATAATCAGGTGTTACCTCAGAATTGTGGATGTCCATCAAGGAAATAAGAATAGGGGTTATTTTTCTCTCACAAGTTTTCCTGTGCATCCACATTTACTGGCACTTAGTCCTCCAAATGCCACATTTTATCTTAAAATCATCTGAGCTCTCAGCTTTGGTGATGTCACAGGGCAATGAATTTGGCTTGGTGGGAATATTTGATTTCATCAGATTGGGACAAATCATAACTGACTAATCCTTGAATAATGTGAGGACCTGACACTTGCATTGTTATTTTTTTCCCCTCCTGGTTGTTTGGGTTTTTTTTAACTGGAAAAACCAAATTTTGGGGCACCACTGCAGGATTTTCACAGCCTGGGAGACAGCACGAGGGGAAGCTTTGGCACAGAGTTCTTAAATCCCTCCACCTTTTTATTAAAAAAAATAAAATAAATACTGAAATTGGTAAAACCTTAAAGCAAAACATTTTCTCTTCAGTTTTCTCTTGCCCTGCACTGAAGGCTCAGCATCATCCAGAGGCAGAAATTTCACAGCAGGCAGAGAAATCACCTCCCCACAAATTGTAGGAATTAACCAGTGGCTCCTGTCACCCCTCCAACCCAAATGTCACCAGAACAAGTTCCCAGCACTATCAGAACACACCCAGGGATGAATCCTTTTGCCTACAAGCTTTAATTTCATTATTTTAAGCTCTGTCCTCCCCAGTGGTCGCAAAACAGGAATTCTTCTCAAAGAAAAATAAAAAACTGAGGTGCTGCACGAAGAAATGGTGGAAAAAAGAGAATTTTTGCCTCACTTCTCCCTTAAATCCTCATCACCCTCGTGGCAGGGCTGAGGTGAAATGGTGCCATGTGGGGATTTCATCAAAAAGCAGAGAGCAGAAGATGCTGAAAGCCCCAACTCTGCCCCTCCTGCAGCCCCTGAGCGGAGGGGAAATGGTGGGGTTAAGAAAATAAAGTTCTCTCCCAGTAAGGCAGGCACATAATGAATACAGCATTATTATGCACAAGGCCTCTTGAGACAGGGCCTAAAAAATTCCACTGAAAAAGGAAACACCTGTTGGAATATTAACTAGGACAAAGTCAAGCAAGGAGAAAGAGGATAGGTGGCCAAGAGGTCGGAAAATCCAAGAGGAAATGTTGGAGGGGTTTTTTCTTTATTTTTTTAAAGAGTGTGACTTGGTAATATTTGAGTTTTTAACTGCCTTCTCTTCATGCAAGGATCTAGAGGCGACAGAAAAGACAAAAATAAAGCCAGTATTGAAGAAATTATCTTGGTTTCTAAGAGAAGAATTGGGTTGGGCATCCTTGAACTGTACAGAATAATCAGGTACCTCCAGGAGCTGATGAGTTCCAGGTATTAGAAACCACTTAGAGCTCTTGTTTAGGTAAGAATAAAGAATAAAAACATTATTAAAGAAAGAAAATTATTAAATATTTTTGAGAAAAAGCTCAAAATCATTAGTAAATCTATTCTGACCGAGGGAAGTTTTCTATCGAGCTGAATTTGCCATCAGGTTTTAGAGGTTTCCAAAGATTTAATACAAGAACAAATTCCATTTTGCTTTTGCGCAATCCCCAAGTTCCTTGGAGAATTCCAGCATTTTTCCCTCCCCTGGCTCTGCCTGGGAGCCTGAGGCACAGGTGAGTGAGACCAGAGAGTCCTGCATCACTCTGGGCAAGGAAATTTAACTGTGGAAAACCCTAACAAAGAAAAGAGAATTTAGAAAGGCCCAGCACAGTTTTCATCCCAAGGCTGCACCCACAACATCAAAAAACCCCCAAAAAAACCCTGTAAATCCCCCAAACCAAAACCATTTAGGTTTTTTTCCTTTAGGAAGGTGACCCAAACTCACATTTTTCAGTATTTGCTGCCTAAGTGGGAGATGTCTCCAATTCAGGAGGATTTAACACAGGTTTGAGAGCCCTATAAAGCAAATGAGCACTTCTACCACGTTAGGAAACACAATCCTTGCCTGTAGTGCACTTGGAAGCTTTTTTCCCCCTCCAATACTTTTATTTTAAAGGGAATAATGTTTCTCTCCCTATAATGCACTGGAGGAGTCTCTCAATCCTCTTGTAAAAGTCCCTGCAGAGCATGAAAATAACGTGTTGCAAAGGTTTGAACTCGACATACTGAGGGGGGCTGGGATGCAGAGGCTGAGCAGGGGATGCCCATTCCCAGAATCTTTGGGCCAGGAGGGATGAGGAAAATAACCACGAGAGGGGCAAAGCACAAAGCTCTTTCAGCAAGGCAGCCATTTCCCACTGCCTGCCTGGAGGAGGTGGAGAAGGAAGAGAAAGAAGGGGGAAAATAAATAAATTAAAAAAATTTAAACCTCAGCCACTTACAGGGGTCTGTCTTAGCAGGTTAGCAAAAAAATTAAACAAAATTAAACAAAAATTAAAATAAAACAAAATAAATTTTAA
>VZRX01014379.1:58914-73892 GCA_013398075.1 Notiomystis cincta
TAAAAGAAAATAAAACAAATAAAATAAAACCCCAGCGCGTTTTTCAGCCCCTCCACCACAGCCAGGATGTCTGAGCAGCACCTCCGCTGCTCTGCAGCAGATCGATTATGCAGCAGAGCCCCGCGAGGACACAATAAATGAGCAGGCAGGCAGCCCCAGCCCTATCGACTGGGCGGACCGAGCCCTCGGGCTGCGCTTCCTGCTCGGCTGCCGGCGCTCTCCAAGAACCGAGCCCCCCCCGCTCGAGGAACTTGTATTTTACTGCGGCTCCGGCTCATCCCTTTTCTAACGAGCTCGGCTTTATCCTGATTACCTGGAAAGCGCCCAGCCTGTCATACCCAGCCCGATAATCCTTAACCCTTCCCTCGCTGCCTCCAGCCCGGACCTGACTTTCCCTCCGGCCTTTTCCCCCTGGAAAAGCTCCTGGCCGTTCCCAGCCGAGCGCTGGAGCGCCGGGGATGCTGTGCCAAGGCTGTTTCTCTGCTGGAGCAGCAGCTCGGGCACTGCCAGGGATGGTCCGAGCACGTGTGAGAGCAGAGCAGGAGCCAGGGCGATGAGGATGAGGATGATGAGGATGGGGAGAGGTCCCCACAGCCCCAAAAGAGGTTTCAGCACATCCTAAAACATCAAAAATATCCCTGGCTGTAGCAGCAGGTTGGAAATGGATGATTTTTTGAGGTCATTTCCATCCCAAACCAGTCTGGGTTATTCTGTGAGCACAAAATTCCAGTTGTCCCAGCACTGCTGGGGGTGTCCCCCTGCTTGGACAGTACCTGATCCCCTCCTGGGCTTGGCTTGCTCAGGCAAGAAATTCTCCAGCAGGAATCACCTCCCCATCGTTATTTATCAGGAATATACCCAGAAAGGGTGGGGATGGATCTCAACTGCTGCCTATAAGTGTGTTCTTACATTTAAAAACCAATCCCAAATCTGGATAAAACACAATTTCATTTTTTTCTAAGTAGTTGAAATCCCAATAAAATTTCAATTAGAGGTTGTATGGGGAAAAAAAATCAAAATTAAAAAGCTTCTACAAGGTACCACACTCAAAAAGAACTTTGGAGGTGCTATTACATAACAACTACCAATAATAATAAAAATTAAATTAGCACAGATGAGACAGTGGTGGCATTTCCATGACTCCACACCCATCCCAAAGTCTCTCACCTGGGTTTAAAACAGGAATCTCAACTTTGCAAAGGAAATCTTTGGGTGGTGGAATGCTGCAGCCTTTTAAAACCCATTCCATTTAACATGAACTTGAACCTGGCAGGGAGGAAGAGTCGCGCACCGCGAGAGCGTAAATTTAGAAAAATCAAAAATACCTTGGCAAATTGAAATTTAGCCAGGACTTGAGCACAGCTCACTGAGAGGGAACTGTGGGCTCTCAAAAAAGGCCACAGTTTTTTACCTTGTGCAAAATAGAGGGATCCAAACCTTCCCATTCCCCATTCCATGTTGGGAATGCAGGAGAGGAACGAGAAAGTCACATGGCTCGGCTGAGGAACGCTCTGTTCTTCTCCATGTGACTACAAGCAAATTATTTAGTCACTTGGTGACTGTTTTCTCCATCTGTGGAAGAGAATAATATTGAATGCTCACTTTGCCCACACAGCATTACTAAAAACTCTCCTAAAAGGTGCATTTTCCAGCATGGCAGCACCACCAGGAGTTTTCCTCTGCCCTGATCTTCATGCAAGGCAATGCCTTTGAAAGAGTCAGGGCTTCTTTTCCCACCTTTGGCAAATCTGCATTGTAGGTTAATTAATTTTTATCGAGGGCTTTCAGAATGTCACAGGAAAAGGCACTGCAGAGGTGGAAAGTAATTTTTATAGTACTGAGGTGAGGCCAAGGGAAATAGATTTGGATCAGAACCTATAAAGCTCTGAGCTGGGATCTCTCATAATAGTAATTAATGAATGAGACTGCAAACATTTGTTCTTTGGGCCCAACTATTTCTTGATATGGAATGCCTGAAATAATTTCAAAGCAAAATATTTAAGTTGTAAATCTGTCAGCACACCCCGAAAAACATTCAAATTTAATCTCCTGAGTTGTGCTGGGCACTGGGCTCTTCCTGTACAGCTTTTTTTACTGTGAGAGTCTTGATAAAGGCACTCGAGGTGAGAAACTGAGCTCAGTAATTCACAGCCCGTGTAAAAGGCAGGGCTGAGCCTAAGCCTGGCTTGTGAATTAAATTCCACCTGAAGCCACCACATCTCGTCTGGCTGGTGGGAAGAAGGGAGGAGAAGGGCGAGGAAAATGATGCTGCAGGGGTGGGAACGCTTCAAACGAGGGCCTGAGCCTGCTCAGGTGCCCTGGCGGCAGGAGGGAGGGAGGGAGGGAGGGAGGGAGGGAGGGAGGGAGGGAGGGAGGGAGAGGGAGCGCGCAGGTGGAGGGAGGACCCGGCGCCGAGCCGCCCTTGGCTCCATCAGCCCCGAGCGCAAACACTCGCTGCAGCGCTGCTCGGACCAGCTGCTCGCTGCAGCAGACTGGGAGCGGAGCAGCGTGAGACGGGTGCTTCAGGAGCCAGGGCAAAACACAGCGTTTGAAGCGCAGCCCCCAGCCCTGCCTTTGTCTCGCATCCTCGGCGCCCACCTCGCCGCCAGCGCCGGGAATTCTGGAATGCTCCGGCATCCCGGGATGGTGCCGGGGCAGCAGCAGCGCGTTCCGCTCCCTCCGAGGCTCGGGGGGCTCGGATGCTGCCGGCTCTGCGGGCTCCAATCCCCCTGGATAACAGCGCTTCCCCTCCGAGCCGCCCGACACCGACCCGAGAAAGCGCTGGGGCGGATGCTTGCTCTTTTTCGTTCCCCTCAGCTGACAGACAGGACTTGTCAACTGCAATCAAGGCAGAAATAGCTCAAAACCTGCTGCTGTTTTATTACGTATTTCCATATTTCGTGTTCTCCGTGCGGCAGGGGAGTCCCGGCCCTAAAAAAGATGTAAATTCTTGCTTTGAATTAGGGAAAAAAAAAAATCAAAACAACCCTTGTAAAAGCCACACCTGGTTCACACACAGTCCACAGTGAATTTGGGAAGTCTGTGGCACAAGAGGTTACAAAGTCCATTGATATAAAGGAATTTTAAGTGCATGTTCAGTAATAAAGAGAAGAAAGGCCCACCTGAGGTGGCAAACACGGGAACTCAGGTCACCAGAAGTTAATGCCACGTTCTGGGGAGTGTGAAGGCATTGCTGGCATTCTTCTGGAGCTCCGAGCATCAGCTCCTGGCTCCTGCTAAGGGCTGGAGACCGGTGACAAGGACCTTGAACCAAGCACAGCCAATTTTACAGCCAAACCCTGGGGGTTTCACACAGCTCTTGTAAAGCTTCAAAGGACACTGGACCTGGGATAAATCCAACCCTCAGGACTGCCTTAAATCCTGACTCAAGTTTTGCTCTTCCCCTTTCTCCTCCCCTTTTTCTACCCCACAGGGCTTGATTTCAAAAATGAAAACACCTGAATCTTCTCTCTTCGTTTTTTTGGGGGGGGCAGGGTGGGTCCTGAGTGAGAAGCAAACCTTAAGTAAATGAACCTTTGGACTGAAGGAGCCAAAATCAATAACAGAAATTTAATTTCCTTTCCCATACCCTTCAAACACTGCACGGCACCACCTGGGCCTGCCTGGGACCTCAGAGCCATCCAAACCCAGACCTCAGGAATCCTCAGTTTCTCCATGGAATCAGAGTTGTGATCCCTTAAAACCCTCTCCCGTGGCAAGGAGGAAGGATCACTAATAGGGCTAGGCAGTAATTAGTCATTAAGCCCCATATCCCATTAAGAGCTGCCAACAGCAGATGCCAAGGGAAGGGTGGCAGAGGGGGGTCAGTGCTCACTGATATTTCCCCAGTATTCCCCTCTGGCTTCCAGTGGCATGGGAATATCTCCAAGGGGTGCCAGAGGACGGGGCCAGGCTCTGTTCAGTGTCACAGGGCGAGGAGCAACGCCATGAAATAAAACACAACAAGTTCCACCTCAGCTCGAGGAAGAAGCTCTTTCCATGGAGGTGGCAGAGCCCTGGGACAGCTGCTCAGGGAGGGCCTGGAGTCTCCCTCTCTGGAGAGATCCCAAAATCACCTGGACACGTTCCTGGGTCACCTGCCTGGGCGGGGGGGTTGGTTTGAGTGGCATCCAGAGGTCCCTCNGGGCCAGGCTCTGTTCAGTGTCACAGGGCGAGGAGCAACGCCATGAAATAAAACACAACAAGTTCCACCTCAAGCTCGAGGAAGAAGCTCTTTCCATGGAGGTGGCAGAGCCCTGGGACAGCTGCTCAGGGAGGGCCTGGAGTCTCCCTCTCTGGAGAGATCCCAAAATCACCTGGACACGTTCCTGGGTCACCTGCCTGGGCGGGGGGGTTGGTTTGAGTGGCATCCAGAGGTCCCTCCCAACCCCAGCTCTTCTCTGATCCAAGGATTTGGGAACAGCACTGGGATCTTTGTCCCTGGACTGTCATTCCCTCCCTTCCCAGCAAACCCAGTGCACCTCCCCTGCCTTAGGGAGAATAATGGGGTGGATGAGCTGGGCAACATCTTGCCCATAAATATTCCCCAAAAAACCCTCTTTATTTCCTGCAGAGATAAGAATATCTCCCATCTTTATAAGTTCCACATTGCAATCAATGTGGTCTGCATTTAAAAAGCACACACAAACACGCACCCACCCATCCAGAGGCTGTATTTATTTCCATCCATACCATCCAGACAGAATATTTTGCCACACTCTGCAGGATTAAGTGCACATTGCCACGGAGAAATAAATAAATAAACAACCAGCAATTTCTCAATTTCTTCCTGCTGCGTGGCAGTGGTGAAAATTGCTTGGAAATAGGGAACTATTATAAATATTCTATATATAACCACACATTGTGGAGGGAAGGGGGTGTGGAGGGGGGAAAGGGGAGAAGGTTGGTGTGTTTGAAAAATGGGAACACAAAGGAGGGCATAGAAACCTATCCAGCCATTTCCACCTCGGTGCTATTTATAGCTGCTCTGTTGGGAGGTGTTTGTTTAAAGGGGCACTGGAGGAGCTTGGAGGGACCAAGCCCTCCTTGAAGGAGGCATGCAAACAATATTCCCCTGGCAAAGGGAAGGAGAACTCGTCTGGCCTGAAAAATCATGGCTGTTCTTGCCCTTTTTTTTTTTTTTTCCTCTTTCTTTTTCAGAATTGGAGTTTTAAATTGTATTTTCTTCCTTGTTAACACTTTAATCCCTCTAGCCCGGGGAGGTGGCTCGCTGGTTTTGGGGTCAGCCCCCAAACTGAAGAGAGAAGAAAGAAATTAGTGAACACTTCTGCCACCACCCTTCCCAAATTTCCCTTCTTAAGAGCAGGCATTGGCAAGGGGAATCAAGTTTCAAAATGTTCTGGTTAACTCCACAGTTGGTCGAAAGTAAAAATGAAAAATATTCGCCCGAGCTCTGCCAGTTCTGCTGAGAATGTATTTAGTTTTGAGATTCAGGAGAAATATTGAAATAATTGGGATGAAAAATCCAACCATCTCCTCGGAGAACCCTTTGCTTCTGAAGAGTTATGGTAGGAACCCCTGAAGAGCCCCTATTGTTCCCTTGCGAGATGCCATATGGAGTAGGAGGGGTGGGAACTCGAGGGAAGAGTCGTGACAATGAAAACAAAAACATAAATAAAATAAAGGAAGTTCTGTGTTCTCTGCAGGGACGTGGCTGAGGACCCACCAGCCCAGCCACAAGACATTTCTGCTCCTCGAGCAGGGCACGGCGAGGATGGCAACAGCACGGGAGGCTTCTCCCAGTGCTGCTTTTCACGGAGAGTGTGGAGGCCAGAGAGTGAAGGAGCATCCCTGGAGGCTCCGTGGATTTTGCCATGCTCTGGTCAGCACTTCCAGCTCAGCCCCACTGGCCAGACAAGTTCTGGATGTTTTGATTCATCACAGGGAGTTGTGGCTGCCCTGTGAGAGGAAGAAGATGTTCTCCCACACTGGAGGTGTTGGATCAGGGATTGTGGGTTGGGTTGGATGGGACCTTAAAATCCATCTCATTCCAACCCTGCCACGGGCAGAGACACCTTCCACTAGGTCAGGTTGGCCTTGGACATCCAACCTGGCCTTGGACATCCAACCTGGCCTTGGACATCCAACCTGGCCTTGGACACTGCCAGGGACGGGAATATCGGAACTGCAGCGCCCTGTGGAGCTCGGGAAAAAGGGAACACCTGGGATCTGTGGGACAGCAACCACCAAGGCATTCCCTGCTCAGGTGGAGCCTGTCACACCTTCCCAGCTGTGATGCCTCCCCTGTGGCCGCTGGAGCGCGGGTCCAGCCCTCAGCTCCTCCAAACGTGCTCCGGGTCCTGCTGGCTCCGGCAGCCACGGGCACACCCGGGTCGGTAGCTGCCTCTGCCGGTGGCTTTAACCAGCCCCGGGAAGGTGGCTGAGGGCGAAGCCGGGGCTCGGTGCCGCTGCTCGCCCCGCGGGGAGGGCGGGGATGCTCCGAGGAGCATCCTCGGAAGGCGGCTCCGCGCGGGGTTTATTGAGGCCACCGGGCCGCTCGTCCCGCCGGCCTCGATCGCCGCCTCCCCGGGGGCTCCTGACACACAAAAGCTGTCCTGCTTTGGCTCCCAGCGCTGGGAACACAGCAAAGTCATGCCCCTGGCCAGGGGAAGGAGTCCCAGCAGCCTAAAAGAGCTTTTACCCGCTGAGCGCTGCCCTGGCACAAACAATGCTCATGTCTATGTAAAAACTGTACAGAAACCCGTGAAACAGCACTATCAGATTCTGTGCTTAATTATAGGTTTTAATTGTTTAACTGCAGGGGCATTTGGCAGTCATTAATACAGGCTCACCAAAAAAAAAAAAAAAAAGAAAGCAACAAACCAACAAAACCGAGAACTTGAAAGAAGTTGAATCAACCTGAGAAAATAAAATATCATCGTACGAAATGCTTGATATATTGTTACTTTGATAAGTTCAAACAAGTGTGACTCACTATACAACCATTCTATCAATTCTGAACAAAAAACTGCATGGGATTATTATGCTTTTAATCCAAAGAGCTGGGTATTTGGAATTCCTCAAGCCCTTTGTGGTGTCATATTAGCTAGGCCAGTCTCTCATGAAAAGAATGTATTGTTGAATAGAGTTGAGTCCGGATCTCTGCTCCATTGGGTTGATAAAATGGCAGTTGATTTAAAAAGAACCAGCTTGTCTGGAGAAAGGATTAGCAGATTAAGAGACTGCATGTAATTTTTTTTTATGTAATGTAAAGTTACATTTCATAACTAAAAGGGATTAATTAAAACGTTAATAGAAGAAGAGATGTTATTTTTCCAGGGACAAATGCCTCACCACACATATGAACATTCACTTTAGTTGCTGCTGCCTCGACAGTAGGAAACGAAATGCGATTCTCTGTGAGCAAGAGTTGACACAGAAAAGGGAGACAAGAGGTTTGTGTGGTGGCTCAGCATTTTATTTTCCTGTTGCACTGATCTGGGTTTCAAAACAGAACAAAATTTCCCCGTGCAGCCTGCTCTCTCTATAAATACATACAAACACACACACACATCCATGCTTATTTATCCCAGCTGAAGAATGGAGCAAAACTCTTTTGCCTGACATATTTTCCGCTCTAATACGATGCTTTTCTTCCCTCCTTGAAGTGTTGTGTGTCTACTTTTGAGTCAGGGATCAGACTCTGCTCCCTGCATGTGCATTTCCAGTGATTCAGTAAGGATTTTGCAGCAGGGGAAGGTGGCCAGGACCGTTCCAGTGCCCTGTCCTGAGGTTTGCAGGAAAGTCACAAAGCTTGGCCATAAAAGCCCTACCTGAGCCCAGCTTTAGCTCTGTTTGTATTGAAAAGTTCAAAGTAAATCCCACCAGGAGGAGGTGGCAAGAAGCTGTCAAATTTACTGCCTGTGTCACCAAGTCCCAGCTTGTCTGAAAATCCCAGGCTGGGGCTTTGCTGTTTTGTTCTGCTTTTCTTTTCTTCCCTGGGGATGAATTTTTGGCCGGTGAATTTTGGGCTCCCCAGGTTTTCTTTGACGCTTTTGTGAAGGGATCCAGGGGCGCTGGGGGAGGCTGGGCTGAGCCCCTGCCCTGGGAGGAGGCACCTGCCAGTGCTGAGGGGCTTCAGGGGCAAAGCACAACAGGTCCCCTGCCCTGGGACCCCCAGCACTGCCCCAGGGCACCTCCTCTCACCCCTGCCCTCCACCCCAGCTGAAGATGAGCTTCCTCTCAATTAAAAATTAATAATAATTAAAAAAACCCCAAACCATAAATCAAAATTCATCCTTATTTTCAGTCCTTCCCCGCCTATGCAAATTGTGCAGGAGTCTCATCCTCCCTCTTAAGGATCACCTCAAATAATCTTGTTTTAGTTCTAAATCTACCTGTGCAATAAATGTTAATTGAGTGTAATAAACTCGTTCCACAGCTGCCCCCAGCACCTGTGTACAGCTGTGCATTGATGATGCCATATTTGCAACGAGGAGAAATTTCATTTCACTCTCCAACTCCCCTTCCTTTCACAAAAATTTGGATAACATGGCAATAAACCATCATAAAAACTACAGGCTCTAATAAAACTACGTGTTGAAATATTTATTTAAGGCAATGCCAAGCCTATTGCAGTGATAATCAAATTTTTTTTTTTTTTTTGGTGCTTATCTCCTCCTGGATCACAAGGGAAAACCTTTAATGAGGAATTTTCTTCCCTCCCCTTTCCTCAGCCACTATTTAAACTATGCCCTGAAGTAGGAGGGTTGGTGCTGGTTCTTTGCTAAGAATAGCATCCCACCCATTTCACTGCAGATGTTTCCATTCACTGTACAAATGTTCAATGAATTTTTCAATCCCACCAGATTCCTGGCCTCAACCATGTCAAGAGACAAAGAGCTCCACAGGTTTTTGTCAACTGTACAAAAACCCAGTTCTTTCTAAGCTTTTTCAATGTACTGCAATTCACCTTCCCTGCTCCTTTTATTATTTACTCCTATGTTCTCTCATCTGAACAATCTCTTTCAAGAAATTATTCTTTTGAGCACTTTTGCAGGCCTCTAATTATTTCTCTTGTCCATCTCCCAGCTGTTTCTATTTATTCCCTGTCCCCTTTGCTTAGGAGTGACCAAATATCACGGGACACTGATATAATATCTTATATTTTCAATATCATATTCCATACGAGTCAGTGGGTTTTTCCTACCACTTCACTGGTGTTTTTTTAGCCACTGCTGCAGCCTGAACAGTGATACCATTGAACTGTTCACTCACAGACCTCTTTTTTCCCCCCCCTTTGGCGATAACTTAGATAGATATGGGCTGTCCAAATATTCTTTTGAAGAGTCCCCTTGGAGTTGCCAGCTGGGAATTTCCACCCAGCCCCTCAAGATTTCCCTTTGACTCCTCAGGGTTCCATTAAAACCATTCAGCCACCTCCAGCTCAGCCCCAAAATCACTTTTCCTGCCTTGTTTTTCACTTTTCCTGCCTCATTTTTCACTTTTCCTGCCTCATTTTTCACTTTTCCTGCCTTATTTTACCGCTCTCCCAACTCAATAGTAAATCTATTCAAGTACCTACAAAAGCCTGGGCACAGCAGTGATTTTTGAGTTGGAAAAGGAGTATTTCCTCTCACCTTGGGGTATTGTAGGGACGGGAAGGGTTTTTCCTCCCACCTGAACCACATCAGTGCTTTACCAGTCAGTCCTTGGCTTCCTTAGCACCCCTCTCCAGGGACTTTATCCCAAAACTCTCTGTGCCCATGTAAATTCTGTCACCCAGTCCTCTTTCACCCCCTGCTTTTCTGACCTGCTCCCAGGGTCTGTGGCAAAGATGTGATTTCCCCTCCAGGAGCTGCTCTGGCTCATCTATTTCACATCCAGGAGTTGTTTTTTTTTTCCCTGAAGTCTATTTTCAACAACCTCCTCCTTCAGCCTGGCCCAGCACTTAATTAAGCCTTGCTGATTTGCAGTGTGCAGGAGGAGCATCTCCAAAGGGGCAGGTTTCCTATGGAGAGGCTGATTTGAGCTGGATTATCACTTTTATTTTTTCTCCCCCTGTCAATATCTCAGCCATGGCTTTCACAAATCACAGGTGTGTGCTGCTCAAAGCTCCACCACTGCTTCCCTCCAAGAGTTAATGGGGGGATATTGCATTTATTTCTCTGCAATATTGTGCTTTTCCTGAAGTGTTCTTCAAGCCTCCCTCAAGTGTAACAACTCCTTCCCCTCACAGCCTCACTGTTCCTGGCAAATCAATAAATTCTCTGTGAGTTGTTTGCATCTCCATGTGCTCTTCAAATCCCCCCCTTGCCCTTCCTAATTTCCAGCTTGTGCTTAAGCCAGTATTGTTTATATTCCACTCTAATAATGGCACTGGGGTTGGGTTTTTTCCTCCTTTCTGGTGATATTTTTCCCTTGAAAAGCACAGTCTGATGGATTATTCCCCATTTTTTTAAGTAAAGGGGAGGAATGGCCACTCAAATTGCCTGGCACAAGCCACATTTGAGGAGCAACAGTAAAAATTGGTGGCCTATTATTAATTAGATCAGCCCAGCCTTTATCCCATCACCTGTAGGAGTCAGATTTCTCCTGTCTTGGAGCTGGAATAACAGCAGTAACCTCAGGGTTAAAGCTTTCTGCAGCTCCACAGAGCCCCACGATAAGAATTCAGCATATCCTTATATCATTTTATGCAAGCCAGACAAGGTGATTTATAAGTTATTCTCCCCGAGCTTCAATTAATTTCACTTAGGACATTTTCACAGTTGTACAATAAATGTTTAAATTAAGACATTTCCCTGCTCCCCACCCTGCTGTGGAATGGAACTGAATATTAACTGGTTATTGGGTGCCATTCATGGCCTGTGCAATTACAGATAAGAACATCGATCTGGCAGAAAAACAAATTGGCTCTTAAAAGAGGGTGGTTGGGATCTGACAGGTTAAGATGATTAGGCATCCCTCTAATGGATTCTGGATATTACTCCTGGATACATGCAGGAAGCAGACATCCACCCCACTCCTGGGTACCAGGCAATTCCCTGCCCTCACACAGGAAACCCAGATGGAAAATTACCTGCAGGGTTTCAGGCCAGTTGTTTGCTCCCTGAATGAACCTTCTTGGATGTTTATGGCACTGGGTGGAAAAAGAAATGCTTAAAGGGAAGGGAGTTTTTGGGATATGAGGCAGGGAAGGCTCTCTGACTTCCAAGTAAAATTGAGGAAAACTCCAATTCTCAGGCTGGAGAAACCCACCCTCAGATTGCCTCAGATTTGGGACCTCCAGGTTGTCACAATCATGGAGGACATTAACACCCTTTAACCCTAAATGAGGAGGACATTGGAGTCTGGGATTTTTATTCCCTGATAAAGTTAAGAAGCAACCAAAATACAAAAAAATTTCCAGGCATTGAATTGTCATCGTTCTGCCAGCTCATAACAAAAAAATCTCATGGGTATATATATAAATACATATAAATATAAACTAGAAAAGTGAGAATCTGAAGCTTTAAGGATAACAGAGACTTTCTAAACTCCTCTTTAGGAGCAGCTCTGCAATGTAGAAGCTCCAGCATGGCCACCAGCAGCTGCACCTTTGGCAGCCACACCAAGGCATTGTTCTCGTTCCTCGGCTGTATTTGGATTTAACCAGACTAAACTATACCCACAGTGAGCCTGCACTGGCCAAAGATGTGACCACAACAAAGATTGGGCTGAAAATAACCAATCTATAGCTCTGCCCAGCTCCTGGGTAGGACAATCAATTCCACGCATTTCTTGTCTCCAGAAAGGTCACTCGTCGTGTTATTAATGTGCTCCAAACACGGCTGCAGATTTCCTCTGCAGTTGCTGGCTGGGCTGGTTTTTCATTTTCCCACAAAGAGGAGATGTTTTCTAAATGTTCTGTCATGGAGCTGCGAGGCTTTCACAGCAAAGGGCTTGGAAAATGAAAGGAGAATCACCTCAGTAATGTCACTGGGAAGAGCCAGGAACGGTGCTCACGCGCTGCTGGTGGTGATTCCGTCAGCACTGAGAGCTCCTGCACAGAGTTATTCCCAAATCCAAGGGAAAACTGGGATTCCAGCATATGGAGCACTGGCTTTCTTGATCACAGCACTGGGGTTTGATTTGCTAAGTTAATCCTGTACAGGAGGATTTTCTGTCCCCATGCTGTGCTCCCCCAGCCCCCCTGGGACTGTCAGTGCAGACAGCAAAAAGTTGTTATTTGGATTTTGGGGAGAGCCCTAATGAAGCACAACTCGTCCCCCTGACACCAGAGACTCACCCCAGCACATCAGGAATCCAAGTCCTCATGGAGAAAACCCAAACAAGGCAGAAATACCATCAAATTGCTGCTTTCCACTGCCTCAACTTCAAAACTGGGCATAAAATATTTTCATTTTATTTTTCTTTTACATCTTCAAGTATCAGCTTCTTGTATGTACTAAAAAACCACAAAAGGCTTGAGGTTTTTTCTTTTTTCCCCCCACACTCATTTTTTCTTTAAATGAGAAATGCATTTAATGTTTTCTGTTAGGGAAAAGAGGAGATGAAAACAAATGAGGGAATAAGAAAAATAATAATTCTCCATCTCTTCTCTCATTTCATGAACAATCTTGCTCAGAGCTTTGGAAAACCTAATGAAGTTGAAAAGACAAAGAGGTTCTGATTTTTTCCTCCAGATTCCTCCCCTGTGTTGTGAGCCATCTGTAGCTCCAATGAAAGACATTTTCCACTCAGTTAATCCAGAGACTAAACCTTCCCAAACTCTCTACATGTTTTGTGTTAAGAATCCATTGTGAGATCCTGTTATCGGTGCAGTTGAGATACTGCAGTGACATAAAATCTTGCAGATAATACAGGCTGAGCTGCATTCAGAAAGCACCTGATAAAACCAGCAGAAATGCAGAAAACCCACTTTTTTCACCCAATGACCTCCCCAAATCTATGTCTAGCTTTGACTTTTTATGAGCAGCTTGGCTTTAGATTTGATCCCAAGCCCTTGAAACGGTTTGAGAGATTCCTATTGACCCCACCAAGGCTGACATCAATCCTGAGGACTACAAAGGAGCTGCTGCATCTCTCAGATATGAAGATGAAGATTTGTGCCAAAACCATTTCTCATCTCACCTCACTTGTCCCTTGATTTTTCTGTGGTGCTGCTCTGTGAAAGGAGTGCAGGGTTTGACCATCAATCCCCATCTTGTCCTCTGTGGTAAACTCTGTGATCAGGATCTGGCTCTGCTCTGGGAAAACCAGTTTTCCAAAGAGGTGAGTGGGAGCAGGATCAAACCCTTAATGAACACCATTTTTTAAGTCTTTTGGCTTCCTGGTGTGTGGCACCCTAATAAATGGCTGCTGGTGCTGTAGAAAACACCCAGAGTGTGGTTTTAGTGCAGAACAATCACAAGGAAAGGCAGATTATAAATTCCAGCAGTGAAACATGACCGTGATAAAACCCACAAATAGACCCAGAAGGGCTTGTGGCGATTTAAGGCAGATCCATTAAAACCTGTGCACGATGTTACAACTTTGGGATTGGGCTGGGCTGGGCTTCAAGGTGTTTAAATCCCTCCAGAGGGCCACAGCAGTTCGTGTGTCACCTGAATTCCCTGTGACATCAGCCAGGACCCTCTCAGAGGGGCAGCACCTCCACTCCTCTGCCAGCACCGAGCTCCTTCCTTCTTTATTCCACCCTAAATCAGGCCTGAAAGTTCCCCACCTTATTTATTCCGTTTAATTGAGCTGGCTCATTTCTACAAAGTAGATCCAGGCCTCCTGAAAGCAGCTCTGTATTGATCAAACCTGACCTATTTTCTTGGTGCACCCACCCGGCTCTTGTGGCAGCAGCAGCAGCAGCACAAACCTGCTCCATCAATATCCTTCATTTGCTGCAGCAAGGATGAGATGTTCAGGGTTTGAGACCTGTTCACTCATCGATCTGATTAATAAAATCATCAATGGGAAGAGATGGGTGAATTGTGATCAATTGCAGGGACAGCTTTTGGGGCACACACACAGCCTGGGCTGTGCTCTCAGCCTCTCATTTCTCACAGGCCATGAAGCAGCCAGGATTTATCCTCCTTTTGGTTGTAATTCTGCATATTCAGATGCAGAAAACTGAAGAAATTAAATTAAATTTCTTCAGAAAATTGAAGAAACTAAACCTAATAATTGCATTTCCCTGTAGAGGTTCTGCACTGCTTAACCCTGTGGTACTTGAGTATTTTAACCCTGTGGTACTTGAGTGTTTTAACCCTGTGGTCCTCGAGCATTTCAAGAGAGTTTTCAAGACAAAACTTTCCCTGGCATCTTGATGAAAAAGAAAATCATGAAGTTCAAAAGAATTGGGCACAAACACATCAAAACACTCAGAAAACCCAGAGAAAATTCAGGCTCGGAATTCAGATCTCCTAAAACATAAGCTGGAGATTTCATGTTTTGCTCCAATTCCAATTTTTTTTGGAGGGAAACAGTGGGGAAAAGCAAGGAGAAATCTGTACAGCTTCCCAGCCCTGCTCCAGGCCCCATGGTCATCCCAGCCCTCTTTAATATATTTCTATCTTGAAACCCAGCACCCCTATTCTGAGGAACCAAAGCCACCACTCTGCATGCCACTCTTCCCCCCCAGAAACACTCTTGCAGAAATTCAGAATTTATCAGCAGAGATTAATTGAATCCCACCAGTACTGTACATCAAATGGAGGAACAGGGCCCCTATTTATCTCTTAAAGTTCTGAAAATGAAAAACATCTAATCACTGGTTCCCTTTGATGAATGCCTCATTGTTCTCCTCGCCGGAGAGGCATTTCATATTGCACTGGCAATACAGTGCTGCTGGGGAGGGGGCTGCAGCATGGCTTGGAGAAGTATAATTCCATTTACATCCAACAGAAATATAAAGTTTCCATGATACAGGATTTTTTTTTTCTGTTGGTTTTTTTTTTTCCCCTTCCTTCCAAGGCAAAAAAAAAAAAATGTTCTTAAGGGGGAGCAACAAAAAACAAAAAAAA
>VZRX01014379.1:73959-98795 GCA_013398075.1 Notiomystis cincta
TTTTCCCTCTCCTCCCAAGGCAAAAAAAAAAAAATGTTCTTAAGGCGGAGCAAGCAGAAACTAATACAATTAAATACTTTGCTTTGCCTGCCAAGGACATTTGACTGCTACTGTGCTACATCAGGTATGTAATGAAAGGCAAATGACAACGAATCTTAATGTGGTGGGGAGCTTGGGTAACTGTAGTTTTATGTCAGGGATAGCTTGCCAGAGAAAAGCTGCATTGTATCCAGGATTAGCAGAACTGCAGGATTTCATTAATGACCGAACAGCTCTGGAGCAAAACAAAGATAGTTAGGGAGTAAAAAGAGAACATGACCAGAATGTGTGCCACTAATTGGAAATGTATATTATCTTCCCTTGCTCGGGGAGGAGGCTCGGGGTGCTGGCCATTGTCATCTGGGGAATGTCACTTGGGACAAAGGCTTTTCCCAGGTTGGGGTGGAGGCTTTTCCCAGGTTGGGGCGAAGGCTTTTCCAAGATTGGGGTGAAGCTGGCTGAGGAGGCAGCAGCAGTTGGGGTGCAGGGTTTGGGGTGAAGGGTTTGGGGTGCAGGGTTTGGGGTGAATGGTTTGGGTGCAGGGTTTGGGGTGCAGGGTTTGGGGTGCAGGCTCTTCACAGCAAACAGGCTGGGCTCAGCTGGTGCCCAACCTCCTCCTCCTCGCCCAGGAACCTCTCACACAGGCTGGATTCCTGCCTTTAAACACCCACCCCTCGCTCCCCCAACTAGAAATGATGAAACAGAGTGGCCTTTCAGAGCAGAAAACTGAATTTGCTCCTGGACAGCTTCATTCCTCTCCAGAGCCAGCAGCAGCAGCACTTTCTCCCAGGCAGCGTCACTTCCAGTAAGTCATCGCCTCCATTTGCAAAACAAACTGGAAAACTGCAACTCTTCCCATGCAGAGATGGTGCAGAGTCGATTAAAAGCAGCAGGAATTTCTGCACTGCTCATTCTGTACCCAGCTTTGTGTGGGTCACATTGCTCAGCCCTTATTTCTTATAAATCCTAATTTTTCTGCCTCTGAAATCAGAGCCTTTAAATAATTTTTAAAATATCTACAGTTGTCTGCAGTCATACCCAGCAACTGTCTGCTCAGGGCAGTGAGAAAAATAAATGTGGAAGGATAAAAATCCCTCTTTTTTCATGCAAACCCTGCAATTATTAATGGGACAGACCCTCCCTGTACACTCAGCTCCTGTTGCAGGGCTTGGGGCTGTGATATTTACACCCACTCAGATGCTTTTTTTTTTTTTTTACATGGTCAAAGTGGTGTAAAACAGCTCAAGTCAAATGACAATTAAGCTTATTACTTGAGACAGCTTTTTTTTTTAAGGAAAAAAAACCCCAAACTGCTTGCCCTTGACCACTAGGCAGAAGGGAGGGGGAAGGGAGAGAGGGAGGGAGGGAAGAGAGACTCCTTAAGACAATTTTGAAACAGTCCAGTACTTCCCTGATCACTTTGCAAAGTTGAAATATGATTACAACCTTTTTGCATACAGAAAGGCCCCATTTAAATGAAAAATTAGCTGCCTTAACAGGTCAAGCACACAGTTACATTAATGTTGTGTAGAACAATAAATCAACTTCGATCCCCAATTGAAAAAATGCTAATTTAACCCAGCGATTCACTGATTGTACTTCCCCCTGTGGATGGAAATCTTTTCTTTTTTTTATTTTTTTTTCTCTCTTTTTTTTTTTTTTTTATTTTTATTCAACACCAGGCAACGATTCTCCAGCCCTCCTAATGGCGCTCTCGCAGACTATCAGCATTTCAGTGGAATTCTGATCATGGTTTTAATATTCCATGCAGCTTTGCCCCCTCTGATTTCATGCTGAAACATTAACAAGAGCTGACACTGGAGATTAGAAGCAGACAGCTGGAATGCCAGGTCTTTGTTGCAGCATGGACATGAGCCAACATCGTTCAACCGCAGCCAAGAGGGACCTGGGAAAGTCTTCTTAAGAAGGGGAGGTGGGAGAGGGGCAGACAAGGTAGTTTACTGAAGGGCATATACAAGTAGATAATTGCAGGGCCCTTTCATCTCTTAAAGCCAAATTCTAATCAATTCTGGTTTATTAAGAGGGTCATTAAAGGTAAAATTAAAGAGAAGGGGAAAAAAAAAAAGAAAGGAAAAATCGCCATTAAGCCCGGCGAGCATAAAAGTTTGAGTAGAAAGCGACTGCAGGGCCACAGCCACCTCTAATTTGTCTGCCTGTTGTTTGCAGTGGTGCTGGTTGGAAATGCAGTGCTGGTCTCCTTTAAAAAAAAGGAAAAAAAAAAAAGATTTAATCCACTTAGTTCCAGGTGAATAAATTGAGAAATAAAACTGGATTTATGTGCTGGTGCAGTTTGTGAACTGTAAATTCCCAGGCAAAAAGGAGGAGGTAGTATAACACAACATTCTTGTGGCTAATAAATTGTTTCCCCAGAAGAGAGGCCTAATAAAGAGACATAATTTCATCCAAACCATGGGCAACTCTCACTCTTCATCCATTCTTCAGGGAGGAGACAGCAGATGCTCCATGGCAATGCTCTGTGGGTTCTGGGGGCTGGTTTGGGTTGGTTTGGGTTGGTTTGGGGGTTTCTCTTGAATGAGAACTTCTGCAGCTCTGGTTACATGGTGTGTATATGTACATAATGTGCATTTACACACACGTGGTGTGTATGTGTGTGAATAGTGCAGATATTCAGACAAACCTGGGGTAAATCAGTCAAGAAAGGAATTTTGGTTGAAGGCAGGGCTGAGGGAAGCAGCTTAGCACTGAAAATGATATCTGGGAAAGCCCAAGGAGCAAGGTGTTTATCCCATCCCATAGAGCCTTGCAGCTTAGAAATTAGGATCGGATAAAAATCCTGACCCCAGTCCCATTATCCCCTCCACTCCAGCCCCCTGGTGCTCCAGGAAAGGGGTTCCCCAGCGTGGGGACCTGTCCAGGCTGGGATCTGGAGTGATTCATGTGCTGCCTGGCCTTTTATTTACCCATTTAATAACTCCCAGCTGCCCCTCTCACCAGCCACTCCTCCTTCCCTGCCTCTTCCATCTTGGAGATGTGCAGAATAATAAACAAAGAGCAAATATTTGCACTAATAATCAGAAGGTGATCTAAATATTGGACTCCAAATCTCAGTGAAGTCTGGATGAATGGAAAGCTTTGAATGCTTTTCCCTTCTACACATCTTTCCACCAAAGGCACGAAACAACTTCCTGAAAATGATTTACAATTACCTTGTGCCTCCTTTGATTTCTGTACCAGCCCGGAACAATGCTCTGAACTCAGCCCAGATTTTAAAATCTCGTTGTTAATTATTAATCCTCACAAAAGCACCCAGGCAGGGCAGGAATTCAGGCAGAATTGGGGAAACTGAGGCACGGGGAGCAGGATGCAGTCTGTGCTCCAGGGAGGGTGAGGTGATGGAGAAAGCCCAGGATTAATCTGGGAAAACCAATCTGCAGGTGAGGAAGGGCAGGGCAGTGCCCAGAGCAAAGCTGAGGTGAATTTGGGGCTCTAATCTGAGTTTAAATTGAGCTCCCAGGTGGCTCCCTGGAGTCCCCCACCCCCTGCCAGAGGCACTTCATGGATCCACCAAGGAGTTTCTTCCCCTGGGTGATCACCCTCATTTGAGGGGAAAAAAAAAAAGGAAAAGTGCCCTTTATTTCCATTTGGAGTTTGCCTGGCTGGGTAATTGGCTTTTCTGCTTATCCTGAGTGGATTAAATGGCCTTTTGGTACCTCCTGGATGTACCAGGGGAGAGCCAGCATGGAGCAGTGGAGCCATCCCTGCCCATCCTTCTTCCTGAATACTCTTCTTTCAGCCTATCCCCTCGCTTCACACCTCAAACCTCCCCAAAAACCAATGTTCAAGGCAGAGTTGCCCCTGGGAACGGGGTGGAAATGCCTCTGGCCACACTCTGCCTCCTCCAGGGGCTGCATGAGCCAGAGCCTCGAGTGACACCTGCACTGAGCAGGGCCTGCTCTGATCCCAAGCTCATTCCCAGGATTTTGTGCCCCTGGGAAGCCTGGTTTGCACTCCTGGGTGAGGTGGGTGTTGCACTGGCTGCTCTGGGTTAGGGCTGCGAGTTATTGCTTTATCACAGCAGGGTTTGCCTGAACATCTGCACCATTTCTATAAATACACAAACACATCCACGCTAAAACACAGGGACACACCAGAAACCTGTCAGCACAGACACATCAGTGATACTTCTGTGCCAGAAAATACCTCTTTAATAGCAGTATCCAGATCTAAAATTTGCCTGAAAGTTAATAAAAAGCTCAGGTATGACAGCTCCAGACCTCGCTGTCGCACCTGAACTTCCCAGCCAAAGCTGCTCCGTTTCTTGCCTCCCTCCAGGACCCTTTTTTCTCTCTCTGTTTGATCTCCCTTCCCCTGGCATTATCCTCTCCCCAGGCTGGTTTTTGGTAGTGCAGCCCCCTGTTTTGGGATCCTCTGGGGAAGTGTTTTGCTATGCAAATGCAAACACGGTCCCTGTGTGGTGCCTCCTGTTGTTCCTGCTTTCCTTTTGCTAATTGATTTGTTCTTGTCTAGACTTGAGCTCATTACAAGGAGCACTAAAGGCTCAGCATCATTTATTTCATGGCTAAGTCAATCTGCTCCCAGTGCTGGGGCTCTAGATTGGATAAGGAACAGGTTCCTGCAGATGGAAATGGCCTGGGAAGAGAAAATAAAAGCTGAACCAGGTAATGAACGGAAATGGAATGGCCATCATCGAATCCACGGATACCATTGACCTTTCTCAGATTTACATCATTATCTAAAGTTCACCAGAGACCTTCCATGCTTGTTATCATTATCCCTCATTAGAAGTCACTCTAGAAGCATTAACAAGCTTCTGAATTGCTCAGCTAATTGCTTTAATAAGGCAATATCAATACTAAGCCATAGTTCCCATGATTAGATAGAGGCGGGGACCCTTCAGGCTTTGCCTCCTTGGGTTTAAATGCTGGGTTGGGGGCCTGAGGGAGGAAAGAAAAAAGCTTTCCTTGGAGAATGGAGCACTTGGAGTGGACATAAAACGCTGTGATGCTGCAGAGTGCAGCTGTGTTTTAAAGAACTGGGGCTGCACTGTTCCTGTCGATAGAGGAGGTGAGCAGCCCTTCCCCTGGAACTGCACGTGGCAGTCTGGGCTGGGAAGGCTGGTGAGCTTCCAAACCAAACCATTCCTCAGTTGTACAAAACAGGTAAACCACATCCATCCATTCGTCTGGCCTTGATCCTCAGCCAGCACCAGGCAGCTCAGCTTTACTCCAGCAGGACCTGGTTCATCCCAGGGGAGCCTCTCCGAGCACATCCGTGGCAGCAAAGGTGCAAACTCACTCACCTCAGCACAGGCACATCACTTCCTGAACCCCCCTCGAGCTCCTGAGGGAGCTAAAAAGGGGCTGGGAATGTTTCCTTTCCCGGATTCAGCGCTGGAAGTCAGCAGCTGAGCCTGGGGAAGCCCCCTCCTGCATCCTGCTGAGCACACCTTGTGCTGCCCAGGGGCTCTCAGCCCAGCTCCCTCCACAAAGATTTGGTAACAAATATTCCTTTCTGCGTTCTCCACACCCCTCTGTGTGTCCCTAATTCCCAGGAATGCTCCCACTCCTGCAGGAGGTTCTGCCCCCAGGAAGATGAGCCCCTTCTGTGCTCCCTGCCACTTCATTCAAGGGTGAAACAGGAACCAGAGCTCCAACATTATCTGCCTGCAAACGCCTCATCCCCTCTCATTTGCTGGTCTGCACTCAGTGAACAAACCTGGAATTGGTTTAAATTTAAAAAAAAACAAACAAAAAGGGGGAAAATACACATTGAACAACCATGGATATGTATTTAATGAGGGTTGATAGCTCTAAGTGCACTCAGCCTCATCTCAGCAGGCTGTCCAAACTTACAGGAACTCCACTAAAACTGCAAGAGGATGCACAAATCCCTGGTTTCTGTGGATTAGGGAAGGCTTGGGAAAGGCTGCTCCCAGCTCTGCTGAGCTCTGGGGCTGTAATCAAAGGCAAAGGGTCCCAAATGATGGAAGGTGTTTGTTCTGTGGAGCCCAGACCAAGCTTGGGAGAGCTCAGGGCTTGTTCCATCAGCCTGGGCCCACTCATCAACCTGGTCAGGAGTGCCCAGTTTGGGGAAGAATCTACCTGGAAACACACAGGGAGTTTTGGAAAGTTGGAGATTATTTAGAAACATGCAAAAATAGAGGAAAATAACCCAAAGTAAGCTAAAGACATGAGTCAAGGAGTCTTTTTTTCCCTTTTCTTTTGGTCATCTTCATGGGCTCTACTTGGGTTTATCTCTAAACCAGGCCAGAGCTAGAATTCCCTTACAGGTACCTGAACACATCCCTAGATTGTTGATTTACCTGGAATTATTAACTTAAATTGAACAATGTTACAGCAGGAACTGATGTTTTGGCAAGGATTAAAAACCATCTGTGGAGCTGAGGCAGGTTTGGAGGCAGCAATGGATCTGCTCAGGGATAGTAAAGTCAGACAGGGGCATTTTTGGGAGATGGACACACTCAGGGACTGTTGCAGCAATGGGGCATCCCATGGAACTGCAAAAAAACCATTAAAATTTGACTTTGCAGTCACTTCTCCCTAAGGATTCTGCTTTCCCTGGTGGAAATAGGAGTGCTCACAATCAGCCCATGTCCCTCTCCTGTCAGATGAATCATTTTATTAAATTTCCCGGCCTGACCTTGTCTGCTGGGAGAGAAAGGAGGGCAGCACCAGGCCACGAGAGAGCAGCCCCTCCTCTTTAATGGCAGCAGTGAGTCAGCCCCATTATGAGGACAAACCCCTCCTATTTCAGCAAATTCAAGAGTTCCACGAGCTGGCCATTTCCTGCTTTACCTCCTCCCTCAGGGACTGCTGATAAATCAGCATCAAAGAAGGTGAGAAAACCTCCTGGACAGGCATTGGTCCTTCCAAAAATTAAGGGTGAGGAGCTGAACCAAGGAATGATCATCCTAAAACCCTCAAGCTTTGCCTGGCAGAGAGGAACCTTTCTCCCTTCTCCATGGGGGCCAAACCTTCATCTTTTCCAGCAGCTTCTACAACGAATCCCATGTTTTGTGAGACACAAGTCTGCAGCCCATATAAACCAGGAACAATGGGGCCCTCCCAAAATAGCCTGGATTTCATAACAACCCCAACACGGAACTATTGTCAAGCAGGGCCATTGTATAGGGCAGAACATTTGGCTCCAGCACTCAGGAGCGAGGGCTTGGTGCGTGCTGAAAAATGCCACGGCATCACTTTTCACTCGGGGATGGTGTTTGCTCGGCAGATAATAGCAGATAATTCCTCCAGCCCTCCTGACAGCTTCAGCTGACCAACAGATACCAGCTCAGCTTCTGGCCCAATGAAAAGAGGGGTTTTTTTTTTCCCCCCCTTATTTGTTTGTGTTTGTCAAATCTCTCTCAGTAATTGTAAGGGAAGGAGAAGCAGTAAATAAAGTGATGGGCTGAGGGTCATGTTTAGTGATAATGAACTTTAAAAAAGAAACAGAAAAAGAGCTGGCTTTAAAAAATTAAATAATGAAAATAAAGTCCTTTTGGGGTTTTTTTTAGGGGTTATCAGTTTGTTGGGTTGTTTTGGTTTTTTCTGCAGGTGATTTTCCATTAATACCCTAATTTTTGTGACCATAAACCCAAAACTGAGTTAGCAATTCCCTCCTAGACAGCAGACCTGCCTGAACTCAGGCTGGCAGCACTTTAAAGGTGCACAGGGAGGAACTGCATCACTTTTGGGGGAAGTTGGCTGAAATGGGATGAGCCCAGAGGACAAAGTGCTGCTGAATTTGATTTATACCCAAACCCAGTGGCTTCCACTGGATACAAACAGAGCCTGGAACTGAACTCCATCAAAAGGCTCAGTGCCCACAGATTTGAGTGACTTTGGATTAACCTCCATGCTTTTAATTACCAGAGGCAAAAGCACATCATTTTACCTTCCCAATAATCCCAAACCTTGCTTGCAGCTATTTAACAAAGCAAAAATAATCTCCCAGAGCTTTTTGTCTCTGGCTCACCCCAGCCCATGGCCCATGGAGTGGATTATTCTGCTGCTGACCTTGTTTGTGCAGCCCCATTCTGGAAGTGAAATAGTTACCAAACTATTTAAACTATTGTGTGTGTGGGGAGGATCAAACCAGCATTTTTGTTCATCAATTCAGATTAAAAATTTAATTTCATGCTACAATGAACCCATACAGAGTTATATCTATTAAGGTCACCTATTTCTTGTACTCCAGCTTGCTTTAGGTATTGATGACTGCAAAACTCTTTAGAAGATAAGAATCACAGCTCCAGCCTTCTCAGCTCTCACAGTTTTAATGTTAGACACAATTTTCCTGACTCTCAAATACCTTGGACTTTATGTTTGAGAGTGAGGAGAAAAAAAATAATGGGACTCACTCTCTCTTTCTCTCTCCCTCTCTCTCTCCCTCTCAGTTGCTGCCTGGAATTTTTAAATAACAGAGATCTGGCTTTAATTGAGGCTTTCATTGTTTGAAAAGGAGCTACAAGTATTTCTAAACTAAAATATTTGCATAGTTTCTTGCTCTCTCTGCTAAATGCTGAGAGGTGCTGGAAGTCTCTCTGAACTGTCCCTTCTGGAGAACACAATTCCTGTCCTGTTCCTGCAAGAGAAAAGATTTGTAGAAAGGTCTTCTGAATACATATTTAACATCTAAATGTTTTCCTTGCTATCTTTGGGCCAAGTCCTTATTGGATTGTTACTCAAACAAAACTCCCATTCATGTCAAAGCAAGCCAGCCTTTCATTAGCTCAGGAATTTAGCAAATTTGTGGTTAGTGCATCCAGAAATTGGTAGCGTTTAATTGATCAAATAAAATCATTTTTTAAGAGGGATTTTCACCACCGAAACAAAGATCTGAGGCCGTTTGGAAACACTTCAGAATAAACTCACTGGTTTAGCCAATCTTGGTCTGGTTGGGGTTTTTTTTTAAATCATTGGCTCTCAAGTGCTTATTCCTGGTGTTGTCACGGGGTTCTGTGGCTCAGGAGGTGATTTTTGGTACAGACATCCCAATTTTCACTGTGAAAAACAGGCCCTTGGACTGCCCTGACAGTGAAATGCAGTCAGGCACAGGTCTGGGTTTGGAGGCAGGAATTACTGTCATCCTTAAGCCATAAAAAGTATGGAGCATCCCCAGAACTGCCTGTGAATTTGCCTGTAATTCCCAATTTGACCTGGATTCATTTTGAGTCCCTCAGAACAAGATCTCACCCAGCTCAGGCACAGTTTGCCCAACAAATCCCTGCTGACTTTTCCTGCTCCTTACCCTCTGGGTATGAGCAGATACCCAGTTCAATTATCTTTTTTCCCAATAATTTCCATTTGCTGGCACTGCAATGACTGATCTGTGATCCTCCACTGCCTGGACTCCATATCTCACCTTCACAGCTTTTTTTGGGAGCTCAGCATCGCTCCTGTCCTTTCAGGGACATCCCTTCCCCATCCTCCTCCTCCTGCTCTGGAGTGAGCAGTGCTGAGATTGCACCAAGCAGTGTGTAAACATTACAGGATGAAGTTCATCAGGCCAATCACCATTGCAGATGTTTAATTTTCCAGCAAAATTAAAAAGAAAATAAATAAATCTGCTGAAAGAGACACTATGCTGAGATTTTTTTCACCATCATCTCTCTTCCTTCACTGCACAAATCAACTTTTCCCTTGCCTCGAATGAGTTTGCAGTCAGATGTTGAGTCATGGTGAACTGCAAGCAGTTCCTTGAAATTAAAAAATTAAAGGATTACATGACCAGACAGCCAGAAGTGGCTTGTCAGCCACTGGAGCAGAGGAAGCAAGGAACTAAAAGGACAGCACCAGTCCAGCCAGGCTTGCCTTGAGGTACCAGGGCCTGAAAGTTTTATCTGTGGGACAGGGAGCACCTTATAACTGAGATTTTCAGGTCCCAGGAGTGGGAAGGGAAAGGGAGAATGACCCAATCCAACCCTCACTTAGAGTAAGAACCTGAGCCTGCAAGAACAGGGAAATCAAGGGCAAGAAAAAGCTCAGAGAAATAAATAAATGACTAAATCTCATAATCTCTGGTGGCTTTGAAGCTGCTGGAATGGTTTTTTAGGATGGATCAGATCCTAGGAAAGAAAAATGTGGAATTAAGTCTGGTGTGTGCTGGATCTGGCCCATCCCTCTGCAGCCTAAACCCCAACCAGAAAAGATTTTACCTGGGACCATTCACTTCCCAAAACCAATTTCTATTTCCCTTTTCTGGATCAACACCAAGTCTTTGGAGTCAAACTGTCCAGAAATTGGTGCTGGATTTTTATTTCAGCTGTCCAGGCATTTAGAATTCTTTAACCCTGCTCTGGACAATGACATGGATTAAGCAAGCCTTGCTCAGCTGAGATTAATAACTCCTAACTCCGCTTTCTTATCTGCAAGGAGCTCATCAGCACCTGAACATTCCCTTACCTGGCTGTTACATCAGCAGTTCAGTTGCTGTAATTGCTTCCTGAGGTTTAATTGTTTCCAAACAATGAACACAGTCACAGAAAGCACACTGCAGATTCATTCTGGAGGCTTTAAGGATTATATTTTGACTTCAGTTATAGTTAAATGGCAGCAGAGTCTGAAGTCAAAGTGTTTATTTAATTAGCTGCCATATTTATCATATTAATGATTAGTGTTCCTGTCGTGCTGAAATTCAGATTATTGCTCTGGAAGTAATAATGGGCAAGAGAAGGTGTCAAGACAAATCCTCTGCAGCAGCAGCCAGGATTGGACAGGAGCTTTGGCTCTAACAAATTACAGATATTGCACATTTCCACACCAGGGCTTGGGGCACTCCCACTGATGAGAAGCCAAATTTTGTGGCTGTTCCTTCCCTGCTGAGCCAGCCGAGGTAAATCCCTTTGGGAGGACTCTGGGACTTCAGGTGGCTGCAGATTTCCTGTCTCACATTAGCATCACATCCCTGCTCCCCACTTCTCCTGCCTCTAAAAGGGGTCAAGGAGCAGCAGAGGATACTCCCCATCTCCCAGAGTGTGGCCTTTAACTGCACCCTCACTCCTGGAATATTCCTGATATTTATCCTGTGGGATAAATGCAGTCTTGGAAGATGCTGGGAGTCAAAGGCAGCAGGGAGCTCTGGAAACTTGCTTTGGAATCTGAGCTGAGCTCTTGGAGCAGCCCTAAGATTTAAGGAGTCTCTTGAAGAGCCAGAACCAATAAGTTCCCTGTTATCCATCCCCAGGTAATTAAATACAGGGGCTCTACAGCACGACCAGCAGGGAGAAAAAGAGAAGGAAAAAGAAGAATAAGTCACCCTGTCCCAAGCCCCTGCCTCCTTTTCATCACCTGCACAGCTCTCAGCCCAGTCTGTCAGGGATGGATTTCCAGCAGGGATTAATTTAGGTCCCATCTCAGCACCTTCTCCCTCCCTAAAGCTCCTTCATTTTCCTCAGAGTGTTCAGCTCATAAGCTGCTCTCCCTTGGTGTTTGGAATATGGGGAGGAAGAGCCAGTGGGGCTAAAAGAAACTATAGATTTAACCTGGATCTAATGGCAGCAATCTGACATCTTGTCTTGGCAATAAATCTCTCTGATATTGTCTCCTGAAGTCAGGGGGAAATGGGGAGGGGAAAGAAATTGGTGCAGCAAAGAAATGACACAAAATCGAGAGCAGCTTCCCTTTCCTCACACATGGGCATCACCTCAGCCAGCTGAGATTGTAAAATATAAATGTAAAAAATAAATATATTTGTATCTACCTACAGTCTGCTCATCTCTCTCCACCAACAGGTCCATACATCTCAGAAAAGGAAATTTATTCCTCTTTTCCTGGCACTGTCAGGTTGTCCTGAGGCTTCCCCCCTCTCCAGGTAGACTCTGCAGCTCTCCATCTGCTAAATGTTTAGCGGATATTTGGTTACACAAGAAAGAAAGAGGTGAGCAGGCATCAATCTTCATGAAAAAGGTGGCAGGAGGTGACATCTGCCCCCCTCTGCTGCAGGGTAGTGGAGCTGGCTGGAGGGAAAGAGGGAAAAATGTGGATATTTCAACCCTCAGGGCCCTCGTGGGAAAGTGATGCTGCAGGGAGAGGAAGATTAAGTTGCATTCCAATGGGAATTCAGCATGGAAAACCATCCACAGAGTTAAAGGGAAAAAAAAAATCTGTGCCTGGAGAGTGAATTCCCAAACAAATCCCATGAGAATTCATAAGGATTGGGCTGCTCCAGTGTGACTGAACCTGCAGTGGCCACCTAGAAATGGCCTGGGCCAGGCTGTGGGTCACCATCCCTGAGCACAGAGCAATTCCCACAGGGCAGGGACATGGGATTTGGGATTGAGCACTGGACAGTGACCATGGAAATACCAGGGTTGGGTTGTTTTGTCACAAACATCTCGAGGAGCCAGAGGAGAGGTGAATTTTTTAGTTCTCAGGTGGGCAGTGGGTGCTGGAACCTGCTCCCAACACAGAGGATGAGGGAGAGGCCACTGGGGCACAATTAACACTTCCATGCTTCCATTAGGGCTAATTAACAAACAGGTACCTGAGCAGCACAAGGGGCAGGCTGGCTTAGAAGCCAAAAAAAAGGATCAAACCAGGTAAAAAATGATCTGGCCTCAGACATTCTGTGAAAAAACCAAAAAGGCCAGATTCAAAGCAGAGATGCCATTCCACACCTAAATTAGGATCTAGAGAAGTTCTGCTCCCACAGATCTGATTCCAAAGGCTGAAGCAGCCTCCAACTGCAGGAGATCCAGATGAAATCCTGCCTTATCAGTGTTTCCCACCAAATCTGATCTCAGGGACAGGACTGGTGGAGAGAACCCTGGAACCTTGAAGCAGGAGGGCACAGGAACACTCCTGGGTCTGGGCTGAGCACAGCTCCATTTTCCCCTTCCTTCCTGCAGGATCTGGGAAGATATTTGCTTTTTTTGCTGCCATGACCGAGCAGTGATGTCAGGAAGGAGCTGAAGGGTTCAGTCAGAAAGGGAACTGGAGGGATGGATCCAGGGGAATGCTGGAGACCTGAGCCAGGAAAGGAGCAGGCAGAACCAGGAGGGAAGGGATTATTCCTGAGGTGATAAAAGGAAATGCTCATTCCTGGATCCCAGCAAGCAGAGATGGACAGGGACACCCAAAGCCAGGGCCAAACCGAGCCGTGGATGAACCAGCAGCTGCTCCAAACCCTGCAGGGCTTTGAGTCCAGGAAACTTTGCTGTGACTGAAAATCATCCCAGATGAGGAATGACACCAGGAATTCACCCTCCTCCTTGCTGAGCAAGGTTGGCTTTGTCTTGGACAGCAAAATAATGGGGGTCAGGGTTTTTATTAGCCTGCTCTCCTCCTGCCTTCCAGTGGCTGATGGAAGTTCCCTCCAGCTTCACCTTGACCTTGGCTTGTCCTGCACATTCTTTAATTGTGGGTAATTATTTTCTACCCTTTGGGTTATGCTGAATCTCATGAAGGGAACCTCCAAGAAAGGAGAGAGCTGATTTCTAGCTTGATTAATGAAGATAACCAACCTGATTTGTAATAACATGGAGCTTCCTCCCACAGATTATTTAGATTTTATTCTTCAATTATGTCCCTCTGCTGCTGTTAGGCATGTAAATTTGAACTAGAACATCCATCTAATTCCTGTGATAAATTCAGCTATCTCGACTTCAATACAGTGGTGCTGTCCCTGAGCATCTCCTTGCAGCTGAGGAATTTGTACTGCTCTGCAGGAGGGTTAATAAAAAGAAATATTAAATAGCTGGCCACAGAATTTTCAGAAGGAAACCAGCACTTGGCCATTGTTTCAAATCTCCTATCCTGCAGCTGAGAGAACAGAACAAAACACTGCTTTTAAAAATCTCTCCCATTTTCCCTTTTTCTCTCTCGCTGGTTCTGTTTCACCAGTGGAAAAAGGGAGCTCAGCTCACTCCATTTGCAGTTTTTAACAGCTTGCCTCTTGCAATATTCATGTAATACCTCTTCCCATATTTTTTAAGGGAAAAGAGTAAAAAAACTGAGCTAGGGTAAGATATTTGAAATGATTTTCAGAAAGCAGAGAGTGCTGGAGGATTTCTAATATTTCCCCCTGAATCTTGTTGCTCCTGTCCTGCAGACAGGTCTGTGATCCATGAAAACCTGTAAAAACCACGTGCATTTTTAAAAATAATGACTCTGTGGGTTGCTTTGGGCAGGGAGGGGATAGGAGGAAGAACACAACTTTCTGTGAAGGTTAGGAAACTCGAGTTGTGCCTGTGTTTTACCTCCCTGCTCATCCATCTCCTGTGCAGAGTGGATTATCCTGACCTTTTCTGCATTCTGCATGCTGATTAGCCAGCACTTCCCTTCCTCTGCTGCTTGTACCTCCTCGTTGTGAGGGAAAGGGCTGGGATGGCCAGTCAGTCAAACTGCAGAATAATGAAAAGGTCACCCCAGCAGCAGCCTCACTTCAGGGGCTGCATCAGGCATCGCATTTTTGGTACCTCAGCTCCGTGAGAGAGACCGTAATGAGGTCAGAAACCAGCACCAAAGGAAGGACTGGAATAGGAAACCAAATATCCAAGATGTGCTGCAGTGCTGAAACCTTTCAGGGCTTTGATGGCCAGGCAGAGAATCTGGTTCACACCCCTGGCTTGTGCTGTGGTTCCTAAGGAATAAAATGAGAGGCAAAACTGAGCAAATTCTACTGGGTGTGTCCAAAAATATCAATTTTCCCCTGTCAGGAAGAGAAAGGGAACTGCAGCAATCTCCAGGCTGGCTTGTCCCCACACACTGGGGGGTTTGCCACAAATTCCTGAAATATTCCTGGGATAGAAGCACAAGTAGTGGGAGATAAGAGGGCACGGCCCCCTGTCCCTCTGAGTTCAGGGTGGTGGGGTGTGGCTGTTCCTTTATTCAGGGGTGTGCAGGACCCTGCACCAGCAACAGGGGCACGAAACTGTTCATGTCCAGCCTGTCCATCTGCCAGGGAATGTCAATAATTGCATGCTAAGGGAACCAGCTGGGGCTGGAGGGATTCATGGAGGACCCTGACAACAACAACAACAACCTCTAGAGCTGGAAAACACCAGGATCCCTTGAATATGTCTGTAATTCGTCAATATTCCACATTACAGCCCCGCCCTGCTCATCCTCTGGGCCTTATTTCAGCTGCCTTGCCCCCCACCACAGCTCCAGTTCATCCTCTCACCCTCGGTTTGCAAAGCTCCCCACTGCTGTGTCCTGATTCCCTTCTCCTGAGCGTGGAATCCCGGGATGGTCTGGGTGGAAGGGGCTTTGAGGATGATCCATTTCCAGCCCTGCCATGAGCAGGGACACCTTCCACTATCCCAGATTGCTCCAAGCCCCGTCCAACACAGCCTTGGGCACTCCAGGGATCCAGGGGCAGCTCTGGGCAATCAACAGGTGATGTGTTAAATACTAAACCTGGCTCCACAACCTCCTCAGAGCAGAAATTCCCTGTTCCTCTGTGCTCCACGAGGGCTCTGACCTGGCTTCAATCCTGGATGCTGATCCCAAACATGGTGTAATAACCCTCCCCAACAAAATACACCAGGGCCTTTCCCATGTCGAGGAAAAATAAATTAAAAGAAAAGAAAGAGAAGTGAAAAAAGTATAAAGGGGATTTCATGGGATTTGAGTGCCAAACTCCAACAGGCTCTTCTGAAAATCCCAGCTTAAAGCAATAGATTTGTGTTCTTGCATTTCTTTCTCCTGATGTCAGTAATAACGACTGCTGAATTAGTTTAAAGATCTCACATATTGCTCCAGGTTTTGTTTGTTCATTTATTTTCTGTGTTTTATGCTCAAAAAGTTAATAAAGGGGAAATTCCTCTGCGAAAGAATGGAGGAAAGAAAAGATAAAATCAGAAATAAAGCACTGAATTTTCATCCCATTTAAATCCACTGCTGATAATTGAAGAGGAAAGCTGTTTTAAATGAAGGGTCTCTTGGAAAGATTCTGTTTCTGTGTTCCCACTTACATCCTGTATATTCCAGAAACAGGTTCAAGTGCAGGGCTCTGGCAAAGTCCAAGTTTAAAATTCAGCACAGGCTTCAAGCCCATTCACCCTGATGTGACTTTTTTTTTTATTTGGTAAAACTTAAGCCTGAGTCAAGGTCAGTGGAGTTGAAATTAAGTCTGTAGCAAAGCATCTGCTGGAGTGCTTTGCCTGGGCAGTGCTTTTAGGGCTCAGCCTGGTCCAGGAGGAGGCTGGGGAGACACAAAATGTGCTGCAGTTTTCCCCATAAAAAGTTCCAGAGACCTCCTTAAAATTTCAAGTCGAATTATCACTAAAAGGATCATGAGCTGTACTCTGAATTTCGTGGGAATGAGACATCCAGGAACTGAGAGCTCCCTGCTCTGTCTGGAGAACCTGATTCATCGTGAGCTGTCCCTGTCCCCTTTGCCATCACTGCAGCATCCAGGCTGCTGGCACGTCCACTTTTCACTCTTGGCTGGCAAAAAGGAGCCCTAAAACCACACCAGAGGCTCTGAGTTCGGGGTGTCAGCCTCTGATGCTAAGGAAGAGTTTGCAGAGGAATTTCCCTGTGGGATTTTTTCGGTCCACTTGAAGAGAGCCAAGAGCTCAGGAGGCAGCACAGTTAAACCAGCAGCTAAACCACAGTCCTGGCCACCAGCTCAGCCCTAAACTTGCCCTTCCTCAATCACTCTGAGACCTCCCCAGCTCTGGGGTCACCCCTGAACCCCCAAATCCCCGTCAGCTGAGCAGCTGCCCCTCCAAGTGCCAGCACAGCCCTGGGAATGCCCAGGCTCTCCCTCACCTGAGGATTTCAGGGAGATGCCTGCCCTTCCTGCTGTACAGCCCCCTGAATGCTCAAAAATGCAGACAGGGGTCCGAATAATCCAACCTCCCAGTGTGTTATTAGTGCTGTCAGTTTAGCCAGGGATGTTATGGCACGTGTGTCACCGAGAGAGACAGAAGCTATTATTGAAATGAGATTAGAAGCGTTTTGAAACATCAACAGTGGCATTATAGTTGGTAACATTTCCATCTAAAATAGATGACATTGATGCTATACAATCAACAATGCCACTGGGAATACAATATAGAACTGAAGACTAGATTGTTTTACTCTATATTGATTTTCCCTTAGTACTTTTTGATTAACTGTCAAATCAATTAGCTCTCCCCACCCAAACATCATATTTTTTGATGTCCCCCCTCAGAAACTCCCTGAGCAAACAACCCAGAGGAGCTCAAGTGCTCCAAAGAGCTCCGGAACAGGGGTTTTGCAGATAAGTCCCCACAGCGAGCCTGCTTCTCCTCACCCTGCTGGAGTCCAGCCATGTTTTTATTGAATTAGGTTCTGAAGCTGTCTAAGGCACTGAGGGATCTGATTATGGCCTTGCCATGATGTCCTTTTAAAATAAAATGCGTGGCATTTTCACAGTGACTTAATGTTCCTTCAGCCCGGCTCAGACAGCGTGGCTGCAAGATTTTGACCAGTTTGGCCTTCCCATATTATAAATCTATAAATCCATCCATCAATCCATCATAATTTCCCAGTCCCTACACAGCCACACACCTTGGTAATTTTATCTTTATCCCACAACAGCCCTAGAGAAGCTGTAGGAAAATGTTGTTGTTAAAGATGTTAAAGGTGAATCAGTGAGACGCCAGGGAATTTGTCCCAAGTCACAAGCAGTCCCCAAAACCCATCTGGTTTTCCCAATCCTGAGCCCCTCACCTCGACTGGAATGGTCAGGAAAAAGGGAAAAGAAGGTTTCAATCTGTGAAAGAGAAGCTGAGAACTCATCCAGTTCCTGCAACAGCTTCACACCTGTGCAGCAGTGACTGGTAGAGCAGCACCACAAAGCTCAGATCCAGGCTGAGACCCCAAATTTCAGCAGTTCAGAAACCTGCTGGACCTTGTTTTCTCTTGCACTTTTTACTCGTTAACCACTGTCTTGTTTCTGTGCCTTCTCTTTGTTCCTCTGATTCAGATCGTGTTCACTGTGGGCTTCAAAAGTCTCCTGGGGGTGCTGCACGATCTGCTCTGTGCACCAGGCTGAGACCCTGGGCAATATCTGTCCCTTGTCAGCTCCAGCTGTGGTGCCCTGGCCTTCTGAGTGGGGGTGGCAAGGCAGGAAAACTCAGAGTCACAGGGCAGGGAAGTGTCTGAGCCAGGTCCTGGGTAATCCCCAGTCCTGCCCAGAGCCCCTGCTGCCAGAAACCGGGCAGTGCCAAACCATCCCAGAGACAGCACACGACAAATAAAGATTAATAAGGATCTAATAAAGACTTTTCACCACTAAAAGCCAGACCAGCCAACCAACTCTACAGGATTCACTTCCCTCCTGCCTGCTCCCCAGCCCCCTCAGGAGGGACAAAGATCCCGATCCAAGCCCGAGCTGCCCCAGTGCTGGGTGCAGGAGCCTCGGTGGAACCAGCTGCTGCTGCCACGCCGCCAGCCAAGACTCTCATTTGTTTTGGCTGGCGCTGAGGAATCAGCTTAGGCATCTCTGAGAACAAAATGGTGCGTGGAACAGGGCCAAGCTGCAAAAGATAAGAAGCAATAAGAGTCGCAACAGATTATTTGTCTGGTAAAGCAGAAGGAGAATTTTATCGGGGGAAAAATCCGAGCGGGTCCCGGTCCGGTGCAGTTTGGGTTTGAGGGGCTCCTCTCGGGCTGCACAGCAGGTGCATCCCTGGAGGAGAAGGAATCACTGCTGCCCAGGAGGAAGGGCAGAGTGAAGAGATTCCTGCAGGACTGTTGGGAAGAGAAGGGATTGCTGCAGGACTCTGGGCAAGGGGAGGGCTCTGCAGCGACTCAGCAGCGGGGCTGCAGGGGAGGGATGCGAGGATTCAGCCAGAAAAAACACAGGAACAACGGAATAAAATAACTGCTGTGCTCTCCTGTGATGCTGGGGAGGGAGGCTGGGTTGAAGATTAGCCACAGCCTTCCCCAAGTGATTCTCAGCCAGGCAATTAAACTCTCTGGGACTGGATGAGGATAAATCTTATGGGCTCCTCGTGCCTCGCAAATCGATTGGGCCCATTTTCTCTGTGGCTTTTACATAGGAGGGAAAGGAGCAGGGAATGCAAGGGACAGGGGATACAAACAAAGAGATCACGGAATCACAGAACCCCAGTGTGGTTTGGGTCAGAAAGGACCTTAGGGCTCAACCAGTTCCTTCACAAAACCCCAGCAGGGTTTGGGTCAGAAAGGACCTTAGGGCTCATCCAGTCCCATCACAGAACCCCAGCAAGGTTTGGGTCAGAAAGGACCTCAAGGCTCATCCCTGACAACTTCCACTGCCTCAGGTTGCTCCAAGCCCTGGCCTTGGACACTTCCAGGGATCCAGGGGCAGCCACAGCTTCTCTGGGCACCTGTGCCAGAGCATCTCCACCCTCACAGGGAAGGATTTCATCCCAAATCCCACCTAACCCTGCCCTCCTTCAGCTTAAAGCCATCCCTTGTTGTCTAACACCGCATGCCTTTGGAAATCCAATCCAAAAGAGAAGGAAAATAAGGAATTCAGTAATCAAATGTAAGCTTAATAAGCAATGAGTGAAGACTGGCACAAATGCAAGGATTAAGTTCTCACCTGACACACCCCAGTCTTGCTGAAATAGCCTTAAAGCACCTAAACTAAATTTTATTCCTTAAAAGGTCCTGAAGTAATTTTTGTTCTGTGTCACTCCCTTAGTGAAATGTAAACTTCACTTCAAACTTCAGTTTAAAACTTAAAAGCACTGATTTCCTTTTTAACAAAATCGTTTTTCTTAAAAACTTAAGATTTAACACCAAATTCATTACAACTCAGATAATCTCCTGAAGTTCCCTCTCAGATCTGGGTTCATTCCAACCCAACCATCAACTGGGAAGTAAAACCCAGAGAGGAGTCACAAAACAACACCCACCTTAAGCCTAAACAACTGAATTTGCACACATTTTGTGCTAAAAACCAAAGGAAAATACAACAGCAGTGTCTCTCTTGGTTTCTCAGCTCTGTGAGGGGATGCAGTAAGACAGATTGCTCCTCCCTGTGAACCCAGGCTGCCTCAGTGTGCAGCATCTCTTAAAATTCAGGATGTTAAAGCCCTTATGATAAACACATCTCTGCAGCCAGAGGGATTTTTAATCTCCCTTGATTTACAGGCATTTCATTGCATTTGAGTATAACTTATTTTAATAGCGTGGTGGAAATTGCAGCAGGGGCTAATTAGAGCAACTAAGTTAGTTAGATTTGTGTGCATTTGGAAAACAGGCTGCATCTTTTTTAATGGGATAATCTAAATGGATCACCCTGACCTGCAGAGTTTCCCTGTAGGTACCAGGACACTCCTGCACTTCCCTGAACGAGGCAGCTCTGCTGGAATCAGGGGACAAAGATAATTTATCCCTGTGAGGGTCAGATCCTACAAATTTGTGGGCACCTCCCCTTCCCACAGAAATAGTGGGAGGTCTGGGCAGCTCAAAAGAAAAAATCCTGGCAGGACTGAACCCTGAGAAAAAAAACCCCTCTGCTTTCCCTGCCATGTCATTAATAGATGCTCGACGTGCCAGCAAGCCCCACTGTTTGGGATTTTTAAGCCTCACGGTCATGGTCTTAAACTAAATTACAAACCATTAGGCCTCAGCTAAACCTGACTTGCTTCAACACCACCAGGCTGGTTTGAATTTTTCTCAACTCGAGGTCGTAGTCTACAACTAATTCGAAACAGATTGTGGAGGTCAACAGACCTGTCCCTGCCTCTGCCCCTGGGCTTGTTCCTCAAGGTAAGTTCTCAGACCCAAGCATCCTTGGATCCCACTATGGATAAAGAAAGGGAACAGCCTTTTTTTGGGGTGCTGACCAGTTTCTACCTGCATTTTAGGGTAAGGTGAATCACGTCCTACAAGGAGGATTAATTTCTGCACAACCAGGTTGGAGGAGCCGAAAAAAGATTGACCAAACACCATTCTGCTCTCTGCCACCATCCACCAAACCTCCCAAGCCTCAGTGAACCCAGTTCTATGCTCATTTGTATAAAGAAAATTAGCTGATTTCCAACAGTTCCTTCATTTAAAGGAGGAAAGGGGAAATTAACCCTGCTTTCTGCTTTTCCAGGGGTTCCCTGCCTCACACTGGAACAGGGAAAAGCTCCACCTGGGCTCAAGGAAAAAAGCTGGGGAGGATCTTTGATCCCCTTTGATTTTTCCACAGAAGGATTTCATTTAATTTTCCAGGCTTCTTTGCCTTTCTCCTGCAATAATGGCTGATATCATTTAGTGCAAAGCACGACAGCCATTAAAAATGGTTATTAGTCTGGAACTGCCTTCTTAATAGGAAACACACATGCCACACTCTGGGAGTTCAATGTTTTTTAATAGACTTCGAGGTAAATGCCACTGTGACCCTTATTTTTCAGGGGGGAGGCAGAGAGACAGGGAGGAATACATTTCTTGGGCTGAGATTTTGCCCTTAGGCAGAGCCTTGGGCAGGAGGTGGAGCAGCTCCGCTGCTGCCCTGGGGAGGGCTGGAGCCTCTGAAATGCTCCTGCGAGGATCTGCTGCAGGGCAGGGGGATGCATTAGCACTCGGGCATCCTGGCTGGGCTGGTGCAGAGCAGCAGAGCCGTGGCTCAGCAGACTGACAGCCTTCTCCTCCCTCTGCCCACCCCTCTCCTGCCTCGTCCTTCCCCCAGGCACAGCGGGACCTTTGCAGGGCTGGGGTGCCCTTCAAGGTGACCCTGGCGCAGCTCAGACAGACACTGCAGGTTCCTGGCATCAGGGCTGATCCCAGCTCCCCACGCCAGGACAAGGAGCTAAAAATTCCTGCCTTGGGGAAGAGTGAAACTGGATTTGCCAACCTTCAGCAGGCTGAAATATCTCAGAGGCTGCACATCAACATTTAGGAGTAACATCAGTAAGAGTTTGCTTTATTTACTTCCCTTCTCCTCCCACACCCTTTTAAACTGGTGTTTAAAAGCAGAACTTGGGACTCTCAAGTGAAAGCAGTGAAAGCATCACCTCCTGTGCAGTAGAAGGAGCTGGGGGCTCCTTGACCTCATGGAGAAGCTCTAAATCCACAGCACATCCAGTGCTTTCAGCTCTTTACCTCACCCAGCAAAGCCATCCCCCTTCCTCCAAGCCTATTTCACCAACTGGGGATTTTATTTGCACTGTCAGGGAATCTCTAATGCCTATCTGATGTTTGCATTAGGGTTTGTTGTTGTTTTTGCTCCTTTCATCACCTTATAAAGGCCACACAATGATTGCGTGATGCTGAGACTTTTGACAGATGTAACATATGTGCAACAATATTTATCATTTATTTAGCATGCTGGGTAGAGCGGCTGGCAAGGCTCTGCCATGCCTGACTTAAAGGCTGCTGGCATTTCCATTAGATAAAATCCCATCATGCAGGGGGTTAAGAATTCAGGCATTTCAAATCGCATCAGGCTGAATCATGATTCAAATCAGAAAAGCCAGTTTTTGGTTCACTAAGGGCTGACAAAGTGGGGCTAGGGGGAGGGTCAGGAGGAGCAGCAATGGATGGCAGGTCACGAATATGTTCCTCTTTTTCAACGGATGACCAGGCTAATGCAGTCTGGGTTTTCAAATAATTGGGGGAGAGGGGGGTTCTGCCCAACTCCGATCCATGGCATTTCACGGTGGGATTTTCAGAGGCATCCCTGTCCCTGCCTTGCTGCTCCAGCCAGTTTTGGTGGAGGCAGACAGAAGCCAGTAGCCATCCTCTCTGAAAACCCCACTGCACAGCGCCTGACAGTTGCATTTTAAGGACCACATGCCTGCCAGACACAGGAATTCTCCTGCTCCCCACCGAGGTCCTGCAGCTCTCGGGAGCAGAGAGGAAAATCCACGCTGATGGAGAGAGGCAGCAAGACCACGCCAGCCAGAGCCCCAGGTCGAGCTCAGGAGCTCAACACACAAATCCTCTGGGCTGCCCCAGTGTCTGTCAGGTGTGACTGACACTCCAGACCCAACTCAGTGCCCAGCACAAACATCCCTTCAAACCATCCCTGCAATCAAGATGTAGCTTATGGCTTTAACTGTAATTTCTTTTTTTTTTTTGCATTCTCAAAGATAAAAGAGATTAAAGACCTCACCCAAACAACCAAAGACTGCCAGTTTATCCTGACCCTGACTTGCCTGAAGAGCAATAAGAGGAGTCCTTTAACTTCTGCCCAGTTGCAGCTCTCTCTGTTCTCATGGAGCAGCAACATACCACACATTTCATAATTAGGGCGAGAGGCAGAGATAAGGCCATGGGGCTGAGCACATGAAAGGAATGTGCTGGGTGTGGGGAGATGGTGCTGAAAGCAAGAAGAGTTTTATATGGGCTGGAAAAGGCTCGGGGAGAGCAGGGTTAGGGAAGGGGGAGCTGCGGGTGCCAGCAGGAAGGCGCACGTGTGGTAGGAAAACGGGCTGGTTTTCCTGCCAGTCCTGCTTTCCAAGGATTAAAGAGAGCCTGCTAAAAATACTGAAGTCCAGGACACACATTTGGGAGGGGATTTGGCATCCAGGTAACAGGAACAAGTGCCCTGCAGTGCTGCTCACCCTGGGGGGACACGGCTGGGGTGGCCGCCCCCGAGGTCCTCCAGACCTGGCCAGGGGCGAGGGGGAGATTTGGGATTTTTCCCTCTGATCATTCTGCACAAAGCCACCTCGAGGTAATATTTACGAAGCCCACTCTGTTCTGGAGGGCTTTTGTGTTTGTTTGGTTTGAATAGCCCTGGTTTTGGCAGCAGGGCCGAGGAAACCACACATTTTTACAAGATTCCAAAGCGAAAAGAGACCTCGGCGCTGAGCACAAAAAGCACACGGCGGTGGCAGAGGGGAAAACCAGCATTGTTTGCTGAGTAAATCCAGAAAAAAAGCCAGAAATATGAAAATACAGCAACACAGAGCCTGCAAATCCTGATCTTTAGCCTGGTCTCTGCTGCCCATGGATGAGGTGACCTTTGGCGAGCTCGATGTCTTTGTGCCACTCTCACTCCTCAGACCTTGGGTTGGCTTCCCCCTGTTCAAAGCCTGGGCTCTGAGCCCACAGCGCTGGGCCTGCTGCACTCCTGACCTTTGTGGGCACTCACAGCTGCTCTGAAACACCAACAAATATCTGCATCCAATATCCCACCTTCAGCCCACAGCGCTCCCTGACCAAAGAGGAGATAATCTGAATATTAGAGCCTGATATCACTCCCCTTCAAATTCCTGGGTGGGAGTGAACACATATTAACCCTCAGCCTAAACCTCTTCCCATCTGATTTCTTTTTTTCTGGTTCAGATATTAAAATCCAGGCCTGGGTATCAGGTGTGGGAGAGGGGAGTTGCTCCTTTGTCTCGGAGAAGAGCGACTCTCCTGATTTTACACCACTGCAGCATCCAAGGCTTTGTTCCAGAGATCCCTGCCGGTGCTAAACCACTAAGGAATGACCTAAAAGTGCTTCTTTTGGTTTTAATATCTATTTAAACGCTGGGTTTGTACCTGGCAGCCCTTTCTGCTGGGGTTTGCTCCTCTGGGAGCAGCACTGGAGCAGCAGCAGCCCCACTACAAAGAGTTGTACCAAAGCCTCCCATTCTCCTCACAAAAGCAGCACATGAACCCCCTCTGCAAATGGTGGGGAGCATTTCCCTAAAATCAATCAGCCCCTATTATTCACTCCAAGCCCAATCTCATTGTCCACTTCTTCCTCCGGAGGCCGATTTCTGCCAGGTAGAAAATTAAAGTTTCCTTTACTTTTCTTCCCTACACAATTTTTCAGTGTTTCAGCACCGTTGTTCGGTGTGGGAAAGCGACTTCCTGTCTCAATAAACAAGTGCACACAAGGCTTTTCTGGACACATAATGGGCTCCTTTTTTTTTTTTT
>VZRX01014379.1:107199-125273 GCA_013398075.1 Notiomystis cincta
AGGAGGAGGAGGAAGGAGAGGGTGAGGAGGGGGAGAGGGGGCTGCATTACAAGCAATTAAAATTACTGTAATCTGTGCTCGCTGTGTGTGTCTGGGTTGCAGTTGCAGCTATCATTTGTCAATAAGCTCCCAGCCCTGTTTTCCCCAGCGTTCTCTTTGTTCCAGAAACGTGGCAGCAACAAAAAATAATTAAAAAAAAAAAAGCTTCCAAAAAGTACTTTTCAAGCACTCACCTTTAGGAGAGGTGGCTCTGCAGTGTTGCTCCCAGCAGCTCTCCCAGTTCCTCCCAGTCCCACTCAGCCCCTGAGCAGCTGCAGCTGGGAATCCAACACTCATTTGGGGGCTAAATAAGAGCCCATCAGCCCCAAAATTCCCCAATCCCCATTTGGATTTACCCAAATGGCTTCAGCTGGGCCTGGGAAAGTCCTCACAGATCAGAGTGGGGATGAAGACCCTGTGGGGTCACAGGAACTGGTTTTGCCTCACGGGGACAAAGTTGGGGACATTCAGGCAAAGGCTGAAGGAAGAATGGCTGAAGAGGGGCCAGATCACCAACTCCAACCTGGGATCAAATTTAAACACCAGGATCAGGGCTTGGTTCAGCTCAGTCTGTGTGGAGATGAGCTAAAAGTACCGTGTTTGTACCCATAAATTCGAATTAAATAGAATCAATACACACACACGAGCCTTGGGGTGATCAAACCCACCCGATCTGCGAAGTTTGAACTGTAGGTGCACGGTGAAAATGGCTTCACAAACACAAACCAGCCCCAGCTGAGCCAAAACCTCAGCCTGCCCAAGCCCCAGGAACTAAACCTGTAGCAAATTTCCTCAGCCCCGTAACCTGAGCCCTCACAATATTCGTGTTTCACCATCTCCCATTCCCTCCAGAGATTTTTACGGATGTCTTCTCTCCCTAACCTCCCGGGCTCGCAGCTTCAGCTTCGCTCCTACAGTTTTGTGGAAGAGCTGTTGATAAAATAAACCTCCTGTAGCTCCTCTGCAGTCCCTCAGGCAAAACTCCCCGTGATCCTTGCGCAGTGTGGGTGAATCATTAGGCTCTCATACCTCCGAAATTGGCATTTCTGCCAAGTTTAAAGATGAGGAAACCACCACAGAGAAAAAGCTGCCTGAGTCAGACCCTTTGAAGAGTCCATGGGACTCTTTCCTTCTGCTTCACTTTGGACCAGGCTTTAACAGCACTTGATAAAGGACTTTGGGTTCCTGGCTCACAGTTTCAGGTCTCATTAGGCCAAATTTCTTCCCAACCGATTTAAAATGTAGTTAATTCAATTAAAAAAAAGAATGCAAAGCAATAAATGTTGCCTAACCAAAATTACTCCACCTCTGCACAGGAAAATTACACTCTGAGCGTGTCAGTCATAGAGATGACATGTTCTGGAAATAAAAATTCATAACCTATGCATGTTTTTACATGGGCAAGTCAGTTACCTGCTTTTTAAGGTATCTAAAGGAAGTGATCATCCCTCCTTTTTCTCCAGAGTCTCATGGGTTAGAAAAGAATGACTTAATTTTTTGGCATCTTGACCGCCTTTGAATATTTTCCGTGGAAGAAATGATGTGATTTTTCTCAATATCATCACTTGTGTGATTGACTTTTTTGCCATGGCAAGCCCAGGATGTCTCAGTGGTGCTGATTTATTTTTGCCTGACCCTGTCTGCATGGCACTGAGAGAGGAACCCCTGCTAACTCTGGCACGTTCCACGTGGGCTAATTAGCTCTGGGTGTTTGGGGAGGGAATGTGGATTTCATCCACTTACTCCAAGCTTTGTGGAGCTGGATGGATGTCATCCCCATGTTCCAGCTGACCTCCTGCACAGGTAGCAGGAAGCCAAGATTTTGGGTTTTGGGGTGAAGGAATGATCTGGCTCTTCCTCCAGTCTCCATCCAAGCAAGTGGTCACCAAGGCAATTACAAACTTGTCTTTAATGCAAGCTTCTTTCCAAACCCTTCATTTGAAAGTTGGCTTATTCCTTCTTTCCCATTCAGTTTTCCAGAGTCATCACGGGTCTGCACTAGAATTTGTCACCAGCTGCATTTATAATATGTGAAGGTGTTACTCCTGGTAACCCCAAAACTTATTTTGTCCAATATTTGGCAGTATTTAGTTGTTTTTTTTTTTTTTTAATTTCCTATTTCTATTCTTTCCCCTTTTTTTCCTATTTCCCTTTTCCGTCCTTTCTGCATTCTCCTGTTTGTGCATTGTGAGAAAGGAAGAAAATGAGTTCTGCTTTATCTGAGTCACTAGTTCCCAAAAATCAGGAGATTTGGGCAACACATTAAACTCCAGCCTTTCTCCAACTATCACACACCAATTCTATTTTTCCCCATCACGTGCCTTTCACCATATGGGAATTCCCATGGCAAAACCAGGAAAACCATGCTCCTTTAAACCTTGGGAAATGCTCCTTTAAACCCGGGCAGTCCTTCTACCTGCTTTGGGCAAAAATACAAAAGCAATCCTGTTAAAAGAAATTATCTCCATATGAATATTTTGCCTATTTCCAAACCGATTTTCCCCAAGCCCACAGTTGGGTGAGGCACTGTAGAGCACAGCCACCATGATTATTTTAAATTTGGGATTGAATTAAGGCCTCAGAGCTGTCTTAACCCACCAGCCCATCCTGCTTTTTAATCTTCCTCGGGTGCACCTCTGTGTTAACCCAAGCTGAGGCTGAATTACGGCTCCTTCTCATCCCTGATAAGCCGAGGGAGCTGTGGCAGAGCAAAGCTGGAGTTTACTCAGCCTCCTGCATCCATCAGCAGCGTGTCAGGCAGTTCCCAGTCCTGGAATCCTTGTTAAGGGTGGTGATGGAAAACCCCTGGAAAAGAGCGGGGTTTTCAAACCCCTCCACGGAGAGGTGACAGCTCAACAAATCACCTTTGGATTTGTGAGCTCAGCAGATTGTTCCTGGAAGCTGTTGAGAGAAAATAAATATGGAAAACCACAATGTCATTTCTAAGAGTCACTTTTCAGAGCCTGACCACATTTTAAGTATCTGCTAAGTGATGTCCTTTCTCCTCCCCTGCTCCTGGCCAAAACCAATGTTGTATCAATCTCCTGACAAAGACAAGCTTGATTCCAGACACCAAAACAAATACCACCTACAGCCCTCGTGAGTCACACAACTCATGTGATTTAAAACAAAAATTGGAAAAAAAAATTAAAAAAAATAAAGAACAACTCAACTAATTCTTAATGTGAGAGACTCACAAAAAGGAAATAACTCAGCAAGGCTTTCCTCTCTGTGAATGACTCGGTGTTTGAGGGAGAGAGGATGATTTATAAATGTGAAATAACACAGCACATCTTTATATAAGAAATGAGATTTGCAGCTGGGCCAGAACACACCCTGACCTCCCGGGCAGCCTCTGGGAGAGCTGTCTCTGGGAAGGTGAAAACTTCCTTTAATTTCCGTGGAGTCTGAGGGTCCTGCACTCCTCAGCTGTGGGGGAGAACCAGCTCCAGCCCTGGTTCTGCGGTCCTGCGATGGCAGCACAGCTCCCAGAGCTCAGCCAGCTCCCTTTGGGAAGCTCGGGACACGGGCAGGAGGAGCTGGGATGTCTCTGCACCTGTCTGTCCTTTCCTGCTGCTTCCTCTTTGAGGGCATCCCCTGGCTCAGCAAACTCCAAGTGTCCTTCCTGAAATCTGCTTCAGGGATGAACAGAACATTTGGGAAGGACTGGGGAAAATGGTTCTTTTGAAGAGGAAGATAATGCTAAGCTTACATCCATGGCATCTGGATTCTCTGGTTATGGGTACATTAAAATGTATTTAAATACTGGTATTAAATGAGAGCTTCTTGCTCCGAGTGCAGTTGTCCAATAAATTATTTCAGAAATGGCCTCAGACTTCTGCAATAATAGGTTTTTGGCAAGCAACAGGACTCTTAAAAGAACCACTTTATCATTATGAGGAGATCATAAATGAGAGTTAACTCCTAGATACGGTCGTTTGCAAACCCATCAGAGGTAATAACAAAATATGAGCCACTTCTAAATGGACTGCTGAGGAGGAAGCTGAGGGGAAAAAACCTGTCACCAACCCACAGCAGGCCAGCCAATGCAGGCAAAATGTATTACACCCTGCAGCCCAGCAGATCCCCTCTCTGTCAGATGGAGCTGGCACAACAGAGATATTTTTCCTTTGAGAAGAATCCCAGAGCTGTCTGGTGGGCCTCATCTCCAGTGGGCACAGGGAACAATGTGCTCCCAGCTCTGCTGCTCCTTTTGATGCAATTTTCAAGTTTCACTTTCAGCCTTCTGTTCTCTCCAATAAAAGAATAAACACTTCTCCCAGATTTTTTTTCCCCTCCTCTCCAAAAAATAAAAAACCCTCATTGCTCATAAACCTCTAACCACTCTTTTTTCCTACTGAGGGATTCTTCACAGACCCAGGAGGAGATTTTGTCCTGCTCTGCATGGCTGAGGAGCAGGTTTGTTACTCATGCACCTCACCCCAAGTGATGGCACTGCTGGCTCCTGCTGCCACAGCATGGTGGGGAATAGAAGAATTATCACTCTTTGAGTGGCCCTCAAATCTCTGCTCTCTGACCAACAACAGGACCTGAGAGAATGGCAGGGAGGGGTTGGATATTTTGAGTCTTTGTTGGATATTTGGAGGGTTTTTGGAGGGTGGTGGGGCACTGAAGGGGCTCCCCAGGGAACGGGCAGGGCCCCGAGGCCGCTGGAGCTCGGACAGGGCGGGATTGTCTGGGGCCTGTGCAGGGCCAGAATTTGGATCAATGATCTTTCTCTCCCAACTCAGGACATCCTAAACCTCTCTGATTCAAGAACAAAGCAGTGCCCAGAGAAATGATGAGCCAAGATGAGCCAGTTATCCATGAGAACACCCCAAAAACCACCCCTCGGACGCTCTGGATTTGAGGACTCTCGATGGAGAACCAAAGGCCTCAAGCTGTGGTGACAGAGGAGACCAAATATTTGGAGTATGAGAAGAAGCAGCTTAGCCAATTTAACTTCTCTGTTTTCATAACAGTTGGAGAGGCTCCTGCCTCTCCACTGGGGAGTGGGTGGGGGGTTAGGAGAGCTGTCACACTTTGATAAGTAGGGCACTCCGTTATGAAAGATTAAGGCCAGAGATGCGGATGCAGCTGAGTGTAAATGAGACTCCCAAGAGTGAAGATCAAAGTTGGGAGGAAAACCATAGTAAAGCATGAAACCCAAACTTCCTAGTAGGAATTTAAGCATGAAAGGGCCATGGTGACTTTCAGCTTCGAGGCCAGAGGCTGAAGGCCTTGCTGAAAGCTGTTGGAGGGTCTCTGTGCCAAGCTTGGATGGTCCTCACTGGAAAGAGATGGGAAAAGAGGGGTTCCTGCATGTCCAATAAAAAGAATCAACTCTGCAGGCTGGGGAATTGTGCTAACAAAGAGAGACAAGATACAGCTTTGATATTTCTTGGCATTTTTCTCCTATACATATGAAGACCACAAGACTTTAAAAAAAGCCCAGAGGGTTCTTGTCTGTGTGTAGTCATGTAAACCACTGCTCATCAGAGAGCCTTTCTGGCCAAGGAATTAAAGCTGTTTCCTTCCTGGCCCCATTTGTTAAAGATTTTGTCTCTGCTGCTTGAGTCCATCACAACTGGCTGGGACTTCACAGGATGGGAGAGAGATCGGAAATCTCTTCCACCACAAGGTGATGGCCATGCACTCTCCCCTGGTGAAAAGAAAAAGAAAGTGCACTGGTCTAAATTCCAGATTCTCTTTCTTGCAGCAGCTCTGCTCATGTTATTACCTTGCCCAATTCCCTCACTCTCTAAATGACTTGATGTGAAATTTGGGGTAAATAATTCAATTTCCCTGCGAAAGGGTGGGGAGGCAGGTTTAATAATAATTGTACTTACCCTATAAACTGCAACTCAGCCATTAGATCCATCTTATCTGAGCATCTGACAATGTCTCGCTGCTTCTCACATTGTAACCAGTAAGTTTGTGGAAATGTGGCATGCAAGGAGCAGGAAGGAGGTCTGTGCTCTGCTCAGGTCAGAGGAGCAATAAAGGGAACACAGACGAGCTGCTTTGGCAGTGGTACTTCTCACTTTTCAGATCTCAGCCTCCTTTAATTAACTTTTCTAAAGTATGTGAGGAAAGAAGGGTGGAACATTGAGCTCTTCTCGTGTGCTCTGACTGCAGCAGAGCTTCTCTCCAAGGCTATTTTCAGCAGCTGCTGCTCATTGCAGCTTCCAGTGGAGGGGGGACTGAAGTGGCATCTCCCAATAACTGTGCCAGCACTGGTGCCTCACTACCACTGCCCCATTTGGGGTTAAAAAGGGCGTTTTAAGGTGCACTGGAGCAGCCCAAGGGGAGGCAGGGCTGCGCCTGCGGCAGAGCTGGCAGGGCTGGGCAGCTGCAGGACAGGGAGGGCACTTCTGCCCTCCTTTGGAGCTGCACTGCAGTGACCTTTCCCATCCCCAGGGACACTCCAGTGCCTGAGCAGTGTCCCTGAACTGGGACAGTGACCTGCTCACAGTGGCTGATGCTGGCCAGGCCAGCACCTTCCCTTGGACAGGGTTTGTAATGGGAGACAGAGCCCTCCCTGGTTTATTTCCCCCCTTCCCATCTTTTTCTCCTTCAATTTCCCATTCCATCCTCACCATCCTTCTTCCCAAGTCACTCCCTCCCTTGACCTCCTGTTATATCACTTTTACACCGGGGACAATGAGTCAGGTGTGAAATTCCCCCTCCCTGCACCCAGCTCTGCCCATCTCCAGCGTGTACCAACCTCTGGTTTCACTGTGGCCACTGAAACCCTGGCAGAAATGTGGCAGAAGTGGGCAGGGCTGAAGTGCACAGCAGTGGAGAGCAGGACTTGCAGCTGGGTCTGAAGCAGCTAAAATTTGCACATGATTTGCAATTCCTGGGATGCAGCTGAGTGAGGGCTCTGGGTTCTTTTCCAGGGAACTGGGTCAGGCTCATTTCTGTGCTGCTGCATTTCCACCCCACCTTTACCTGTGAGCAGAGCCAGAACCTCGTCACACCTTCCCCTCCAGCAGCAGAGCCAAACTCTGGCATGAATTTCCATCCACAGGCGACCTCATTTTGTTTCCACCAGTTTTACCCAGCACTCTCCCTCCTCCCATCCCTGCAGAAAGCAATTCCTGACTGGGAGCACAGCATCCAGCAACTTCCAGGAGAGCAGGAATGATTTACATCAGCTGGGGATTGAACCAGATTATGTTTAGCTTTAGTCCCCTGTTTCAGAAACAATAATGTTAGGAATAATCCTTTTATGTTCATACATCTTGTATAAATATCTGAAACATGTATAAAACCGAGGAGAGGAGGGAATTCATTAAGGTGGTCCAGGGGAATGGTGCTCTGAGAAACAAGGGGCTGCTTAGGAGAGTTAAAACTGGTTTATCCCATTACTTTTCCTTAAGAAAGAAACCAGGGGAAAGTAAATCTAATGAAATTTTTCCAAACAGTGGTGGGTATAAGTTTGTGGAAGCATATTCCTGAGGAAGCATTAGAGTGTTAGTTCAGCTGCCCAAAATATGCATGGTAGTGTTTTACTGCAGAATTCCTGATCCAGCAGGTCCAAAATCTGGAATCAATACTAATTTTTCAATAGAATCCAATGGATTTAGAGGCAGGCCCCACGTGCTCATTATTTAAAATAAACGAGGGGAAGAAATAGTGAATCAAAATGTGACAGGGGCAGCGATTTTTGGAAAATCCCCCTATTTTTAAAGAGACCTTGGAGCCAAACTTTTAAGACAAAACAGGGCATGCATTGAATTTTCAGCTCAATGACATCATGTCACCCTGATTTCATCTGGTCCCCGCATGTGGGACTCTGGGTGGGAGAGTAACTCGATGCAGCTCCATCCAGCTCGTGGCACACTGTGATTTATTACAATTTAAATGATAAAGCACCCAAGAATGCTCAGGCAATTGGATTAGCCCATTGACTGAATGTGCAGACAGCTATTTTTAGAGAAGAAATGTCAATTTGTGCAGTATTAGATGGCCTGATCCCTTTTTTTACTGAGGGGGCAGGGGAATTTCCCTTATCACATGGTTCTGATGTTACCTCTGTGCTCCTTTTAAGTGGAGATCTGAATGTCACAAGATTTTATTCATCAAAGATGAGATTGAGTCCTCAACACCTTTAGCTGAGCCTTCTGGGAGAGGCTGGCAGGGTAAATCAAGCCCAGATTTTGCCTGGAGTTTAAAATCAAGCCCAAATTTTGCCTGGAGTTTGAAGAGACCCGGGACATGAGTTTTGGTGTTCCCACATTCCCTAGGGATGGGTCAGTAATGATAATTTATGAGCAGCAGGACCAGAGCTTGCCTAGAACACATGCAAGTCTCTGGGTGCCAAGTTCTTGATTTGCACCATCCCCTCCTCATAAATTATCAGGTGGATCCTCAAGGCTGGAAGCTGCTGGGACCCACAGCCCCAGACAGACAGACAGACAGACGGGAAGTGGAAAAACGATGCTCCTGTCTTTTGTTTGACAAATATTTTAGGATAAGGCTCCAGGCCAAAGCAGAAATAACCCCAAAACTGGAATAATTCCTGAATAACGTGGCACGACAATAAAAGGCTCTCGTTAGGGCTGCGGATTCCTTAATTCAGCCAAGAGGAGAAAGTGCTAAAATCAACACAAAGGGATCCCATTAGGAGATGAAAGGCTCGCTGCAATCCCTTTGGTTTACTCAGCTGGGTCACTTTAGGAGCACTGAGTGCTCAGGTGTGGCCTAATTCTCCTCTCCTTGTGTTCCTAAGCCGGGCAGGGGCTGAGGGCGTGTTTTGGTGGGAAGGGAATTTGAGATGTGTGTTTTTAGGACAGCGTTAACCATTCCTGCCACCCTGAACCACACTGGGCCATCTCTCCAGGACACAGACCAGGCCATGGCTCCAAAAATCTGTTTGTCTTGACAGCAAACTCTTCGTTTTACATGAAAGCATCATCAGCTCCTGGGAAACAGATTAAATCCAGCTCCAAACTCCCTCTTGATATGGATAAAAAATGTCTAGGAGGGCTGGCTGGACTAATCCCAGCAGGAACGAGACCTCCTGCTGCTGAGCTCTTGGTTCAGTGTTTTAACATCTGATCTTGCTGTCCCTGGGTCAGGATGGTGCCTGGTGCAATTTTGACAATGACAGTAGGGTCAGCTTGGGAAAGAATTCCTTCCACTGCCTGTTTGGGGTTTGAATCCTCCAAAGTCCAGCTCTTAGGAACGAGGCGAGGCTCTGAAGGCAGCAGATCCAGGGAAAAAGCCAAAACTCAGGAACAGATTCATTAAAAGATAGAAAAGAGCAAGTTTGAGTGCTCATCCCTTTTAAACATCTCTATTTTTGCATCTCCTCTAGTAATAAAAATGTTTGGGTTTATGAAAGAAGCATGGAGGCACCACCAATGCTGAGGGTCTCAGGGATTAATTGTTTAGGTATTGCTAATTGTGAGGGGGGTAATTGTATTACCTTTGTCTTCTGTTCCAGCAGCAAGCAGGGAAAAGCTGAGGAAAGGGTATGGAAGGACATCCTGGCCCTTGTGGTGTAAAAACAGGGGCAGGCTGCTATCAAAATCAGGAATTCCCTCAGGGAATACCCTCCTGGTGACTCCCCCAGCTGCAGCTTCCAAGCCCCTCTGGGCTGGGCTTTGCTGAGCCTCCTGGTGAGGTTTACACTGAACAGAGAAGTACAGGAAGGGAATTCTGAGTCAGTGGTGGAGATGGAGCTGTGCAGTGCAGGGATCCCAAATGAATTTGCCATCCCATGGCAAACCCTGTGCTTTATTCCAGGGAATTCCCTGATCCTGGTACTTCCAGACTCACCTCAGTGCTGTTGGATTTATCCACAGTGAGGCCTGGCTGGCTGTGAGGCAGAGTTTAATGACAGAGGAAAATGTGTGCAGAGTCAGTGAGGGGCTTATCATGATCTATTTAAAAATATAAATAAATTAGAAAGCAGGACTTTTGCAGCTTTTAAGTCAAAATAACCTGAGCACCTCAAGAAGTCTTGATTAAGCCAAGATTTGTCCGTGCAATTTTCCTGTGTGACTTTTCTTCAGACAAATGCGAGTTAAGAGAGGAAAATCTTTCCTAAAAGCTGTGCCAGATGCCAAATGCAGCACACTCAGCTCCAAACACCCCAAAAACTGCTTTAAGTCAACAACTTCCAGTGCACTCAGAGCTGCTGAAGGCACAGCTTTACCCCCCCACTGCTGCATTACCTACACTCGAGGTGTCTTCACGGGCACAGATGGAAAAGGCTGCAAAGGAAACATTTTAAACCTGAGGGTGCATTAGAGGAGTGATTGCAGCACGGTGATTTATAGCTGCAGTAATGGACTGGGTCTCAGCAAGCTGAAATCCAATTATCAGCCCTGCCATCTCAGGCAAAATGCTTAAGCCAAACTTTCTAATCAGTGCTTTTAGGTTTGGGTTGGTTTTTAGAGGTGCTCAGCACTTCTCCACCCCACAAAAAATAACATATTCATGGCTTTCTGCAAAGCAAACCCTCAGCAGGGAAAGCCAGTCTGCCCTCCCCTGTCCAGGAGGAAAAAATAGATTTAAAAAACCCCGAAGAACCCATTAAATCAGATTATATTTGATAGCCCTGTGCTTGATAAGTATTTTCAGTAGCTGGGTTGAAAATCAATAATCTCACTTCACGTTACCAGGAAAACCAAAGCGTGGAAAGGAGAACAAAGAGGTTAAAAATATCCAAAAAAAATGAGGGACACGATTCTCTTCCTGTGTGAATCAGGATCAGGAACATTTCCATACCCACCTCACAAAGAGGGAGTTGTGAGCTGAAATTCAGGCCTCTGCAGGAAGTGGCTGGAGCTCCACAGATGGAGCTGCTGTAGAAGCTGCATTACTAAATAATGAGGTGCCATCACATGTGAACACAACTCACTCACATATTGCTCCACATGGTTTAGAACACCAAGCCCTGTGTTGTTTTCCAACAGCCTCATCCACTCCAACCTGCAGAGGAACAAATAATTCCCAGAATATTTTGTCTCTTTTTGGGGTATTGAAACCAAAAATGGGATTTCTTTTTTTTTTTTTTTTTAAAAAAAGAAGCAGGGGTGGGGGAGGAAAAAAAGAAGGGAAGGTTTCACACAGCATGTGCCAAAGGAACAAAACTTCTCCCTGGACATCTGTCCCTGAACAACACAGGAGACCTTGGGTTTCATATCTCAGCTGAAAAGATAAATGTGGAAACACCTCCCCCACTGTCCCACTGCAGTGTCATGTCTGGACTGGGAGAGATCCCCCAGGAGAAATCACTGCTGGAAGTTTTATTTGTGCCACTGGAGCCTCCTGTGGCCTCTCATCTCCCAGAGAATTCACACAGCACAGAGTCCTCCAAACAACAGGCAGAGGCTTTGCTTTGGTGGGCTGGAATGTGGGGGAAATCCTTCCTAAAATACCCTAAAATAAAGGGTGAGGAGAGAAAAGAGGAGCAGTTTTATTTGCCTTTGCAATGCCAGCTTGTGTGCCATGGTTGGAAGGAAAAGGAGCATTTGGCTGCCTGAGGAATATGGGGACTTGAGCTCCTTGTTGAACACTTTCAGCAATTGAACCAAAATATTGTGTTTTTACTGGGTTTTAATCGCTCTTTTAAAGTCTTCTGTTCCTATATTCCAAAAGGAACTGGATGCTGATGGGAAGACAGCAAGGAGGACCCCACTAATTCAAAACCCTCCTGCTCCAATTTTGCTGCAGCATCTCCCAAAATCCACATTATCCCTCAAAACCACACACAGGAGGTCAGGCCATGTGAAAAAGAGCACAGGGGGATGAAGGAGAACAGGAATTATACCAGAGCTGTGCTGTTATTTCTGAATTCTCCATGAAGCAGGGGAGAGAAAAACACAGATTTCAGGAGGTTTTTCTGCTGTTGGGGCCTTTGACAGTGACATGCAACAGGCAGACACTGGTGGAGTGAAAACACAATTCAGTGCAAAGGCAAATTTCGTGTGTGAGGTGCTCCACGAGCCCACCAACCCTCTTCCCAAGCTGGTATCCAAACCCCAGGAAGAACCCAGTCCCAACCACTCCATCCAGGGAAGGAGGAGCTCTGAAAGCCCTGGTGGGGAGGGGAGAAAGGGGTGAGCAAATGAGACAAACACACTTGGAGTAACTGATTTACAGAGGTGCCATTTACTGGATTCCTTGTGGAAAACCAAGTTCTTTGCATGTTCAGACATGATACAAGCACAGCACAGCAAACCCAAAGTCCACTGATTAATCTGTGACCCTTTGCACTCCTCGTGTCCTTCCTGGAGGAGCTGGAATCCAGGTGAGTGTCAGACTTTATCCACAAACGAGTTCACACACTGGGAGGACTCTTCTCAAGCTCTCATTTCTGATGCTTCACAGCATTCCTTGCATAATTCATCCTAAAAGTGAAGCCACCAGCAGGGCAGTCAAGTGAGAAGTGTGTGATGGCCTGGGATCACCAGACACAGCTTCCAGGGAAAGCTCAGCTTCTTGGAGTAGCCAGAGGGAGCAGTTTGGAGACTTCTCTCAGGAGCTGAGCTCCTCCTCCTCCTCCTTGCCACACAGGGCAGCCCTTTGGCCACCTTCTGGAGGGATGCACCAGCAGAGCCCCAGGGTTTGGCCAGCATTTGGCAGGAGCAGCCATGGAATAAACTCAGTTTATTCAGCAGCACTGAGGAATGAACTCAGCCAGAGCTCATCCCCTCCTTGCCCCTGAGATGCTTCAGCTGGAGACTGCCCTGGTTAAGGGGTGGTGTGAGAGGCACACGTGGCACAGTGTTCATGCTGCATCCCTCCCACCCCCGAGAGAACAGACATTTCCATCAAACACACCACCAGCCCACTGCTGAGACACTGCTGGAGGTGGAGCTCTGCGAGTCGAGGCAGCAAATAAATGATTCTAGAAGTGTCAGACATTTCAGTCCAGGAGATTAGAGATTCATTGACTGCAGTGTGGGAAGAGCTGTTAAATAAAAACAATTGCAGCAGGCTCACCACGGAAAGCAGAGATGCCTCTTTCATCTTGGAAATTATCTTTGGGTTTTTGTTTTTTTTTTTAATTGGTTGGAATGGCCTCCTATATTCAAATACAGTGCCAGAGCATCGGGTGAACGACAGAAAAACAGAAGAGAAAAAAAATGCACCACAGAAGCACCATGGATTTCATTGTTACCTGTGGGGGTACACCTGGCATGTCAGAACCTCATTCCCAACCAGGAAAGTTCCAGAGAGGAAGAATTTGTGCTTAAAGAACAGCAGCCCTGTACACCAGGAGACAGAAATACCATGGTGTGCTTTGCTTCCTCAGGCACTTCTAGGTGCCTTTCCCCCTCCTATTCCCTCCTTTCACCTTCTGTAAACGAGTCTCCAGCTCTCTTTAGGCAGGGAAAAAATCTCTTTCCATGTTCTAGGGACAATTTCAGGGGGAGCCTGGAGGTTTTTCCCCTCTGTACACAACAATAATCAGAGACTGTGAGATCTTAACCCACTGCATTACTTGTCTGGGTATCCATGGAGCCAAAAGCACCAGAACTGTAACACAGCATTGAAGTTCAATCTGGGCCCAGGGTAAAAACATGAATTATTGCTGAATCCCTTCCAATGTTTAAAGCAGGAGATTTTTAACTGGCTGGCAAAGTCAAATTTTCAGGCATTCCTTTGTTTGGCAGAGGGAAAAGGGACCCCGGGTTTATCAAACAGAGGCAGTGAATGAGAGCCTGCAAACGCCTCTCGTGAACTTGGGGATGCATTCAGATCAAAGGAGCATAATGAGATATTCTGAATAATACAGTGAGATATTCTGAGCAATATTTGATGCACCTAATTACTGAGAGTGTGCCTCACTGAGTTCTCCAGGAGCAGGAGCAATGCCCTGCAGGTCCTTGTCCACGGACAGGATCTGTGGATTGCCAGCCTGGATTGAGCTCAGGAACATCAGCAGTCACTGATTCCTGATAAAAAACCTCATGAATCCAAAGGAAAAAAAAAGACAAAAATATTTGCAAGGCATGAGAGCTGTAGGCATCCTACTGAAGACCTAAAACAGCTCCTCATGACGATGGAGCTCTTCCCAGTTTGGTCCAGTGGCAAATGGGACAAATCTTTGGCCTTGGAATGACAGCTCAGCTTAAACCAGAGGTCCCAAACCTCCCCTGGACTTGGCCACACATTTCTCAATGCCCCAAAAAAGCTGAAATCAGCCAATCCAGGACCTCAATTAACTCTATAAAAAGATCTTGGAGTCCAGCACTCATCCACCAGCTCCAAATCCCAACGAGTCAGCCCCATCCCAATCGACCCAAGAGAGGCTCCTGGCTGATCATTTAATCTTTTAAATGGATCACTTGTAACAGACCTGGCTTTTCTGAAGCTGTGATCTTCTTCTCTGCTATTGACTAATATTTAAAATTCCAGCTCTGCATATTCACTTCCTCTAAATACCTGATCCCCTTCCATGGAAAATATTATCTTGAGGAAGAGCCCAATTAAATTGTGCAACTCTTTGCAACCTTTGGTGTTACTGTATCAGGTGGGGAAGCAGCAGCAGCCCTGGAAAACACAGGATCTTCGGGAAACTCAGCATATTATTAGGTTTGATGAGATCCATTTTCTTGATGGCTTCTGAAAGATCTTTGTGCTAATTAGCTAAGAATACCACTGAATTATTTAATTATCTCTACTTTTGTGCCATAAAATATGTTGTCATATCACACTCTGTCTTGCTGTTGCTCTTCATACTTAATGATGCCTTTAGAGTTCCTGATTTCCTTTGTTCTCCCTCTGCAAGTGGTTTTTGGTGGTGCTGGGGAAGGAGGGGAGAGCGGAGAGGGGAGGCCAAGGAAAAATATCAGGTTTTAAAGAAATTTTGACGTGTGGGAAAATCTTTACACATGCTCAGCCCCAGCTCCCTGTGCCATACACAAAGCACGTCTCCAAGCTACAGCAGACCTATATATTTATTGCTAATCCAAGCAGGAATGCTTTCCAGAGGGAAAAACGGGAGGAAAAAAAAAGAAAAAAAAATTAAAATCAGCAAGGAATGTTTTTTTACCAAGGAAGAGGTAAATTATGATAATTACTCTGACTGGTAGGGTCCTTAAGCATTACTAATTAGCATTTATTGCCTGGATTATTGAAACAATGTGTGTGTTCCCAAGAGTGAGGAAGAACTGGGATGCTCTTTCCTTGGGAGCCCTGGGAAAAAGGCAGGGCAGCAGGAATGCGGCACAGTTGGCACCGAGGCTCCTCTCCCGAGCACGGCGAGCTCCAGCCTCGTGCACAACTGGAATTGTACCTTTGGGAAACCCACGCCTTGAACTCCTCAACCCCGCCTGCCTTCCCCCCTCTCCCTCCTGGCTCGCAGAGCAGGGAGCGAAATTAGGGCGGAAAGAGGAGAAAAGGTAATTTTAAAAATTGAAAAAATCACCGAAATCGTTCGGTCAGAGGTGCAGCCGAACGTGGAGTCAACGCTCTGGGAATTCCAGCGGCTCCTCTTACTGCACAAACCTCCTCTGAACAAGCATTTCACTGCTGGAAAGCACTGAGGTATGGCCAAGCACTTCCTCACAGAGGAGTTAAAGGGTTAACAAATCCAACAAAAAATAGGAATATTGTGGTGTTTCCAACCGGCACTTTGTGAAGAGCTTGCAATCAGATTTCGGCACAAAGTGCATTTTAATATCGAGCATTTGTAATGTGATTTAAGTTCGGAATTAGAAATCGATCGGGAATTAATCAATCACCTAATCAGCACTAGCCCACTACACAGCATCTCAACTGCAATTTGCTATCTGGCCCAATAAATCCTTAAGTACCTTGGAAATGATTCAAGGAAGAAAGGCAGTAAAAGTATTCTCTTTTTTTGTTGTTGTTGGGGTTTTTTTTTTTGGTTTTGGTTTTTTTTTTTCAGCTGCAGCACTGTGCAACTTTAGGTCCTGTTAAACCCCTGGAAATAAAAGAGCAACAATGGAAAACTGCAGAATGCCTTGGACCTTTTTTTTTTTTTAATACCTTTTCCTGCCACCAAACCCTGCGCCTTTCAACTTGGGAGAGCAAGTTCCAACTCAGCCACAACGAGGTCAAAGTCACCGAGCTCAAAGCTACAGTTGCTGCTCAGACAAAACTCCCAGACACCAGAGTTTTGCAAAATTTACCTTTGTTTCTTTTTAAAAAAGAACTATATTAAAATAAACCCCACGCCTCATTTGCTTATCTTTCTCCTTCTTAATTATTGGCATCACATATTGCACAGAATATTTAGCAATGGGTTATATTAAATGTAATGGCAGCATATTAGATATACTTTTAATTGAAGCGTGTTCCAGCCTGGTGGTTTTTATTTTAGTGCTGAAAAAGATCTTCAATCCTTAGCAAGCTTTACTTATTCTATTTATTGATCAAATTAATGCCTAATATTTATTTTCTCTTCCATTTTCCTCGTAAGAGGAAAAAAAAAACCATCTTTTCGTCCACGGATTCATTTTATTCCAATGAAAACACGAAATTATGGAAACTGATGAAATTATTATTGGAAGAACTCTGGAACCCTAAGAGAAGAAAGCCTTGGAGCCACAGGAATAAGGCAAAAAAATAACCCCCAACCGCAATATCCCTCCTTTTGTCTGCAGCAGGCAAAAAGCGCTGCAGGACTCGCTCTGCACTGAGTTCTCTCGGCTCGAAAAGAAACGATTCCGGCCGGGAATTTGCGATGGAACTGAGTTTTAACAGCGCTGACATTTCTGCAGCTCCCGGGCACGGCCGCGGCTGAGAATCCCCCTGAACCTGTGCCTGGAATTACGGACTTGGAAGGCAGGGAAAGGAAGGGAAGGGCTGGGGGGGGCCTCGCTCTATTCCAGCCGCTATTCCCTCCTTTCCTCTCGCCTTTCCCCCCGCGAAACCGGGCTGGGGGCAGCGCACAATTCGCTCTTCCCCTTTTATTTTAATGCCCGCCGCTCATTTTTGGGGCCCCCCGCGTCCCTTGAAAGCTCCGGCCCCTCTAATTGCTGTGTCTGGGCCAGTCTAGACCGGCAGCGATTGAAGCGGCTCCCGATGACGCTGCGCGCAGGGGCGCGGAGCCTGCGCGGGCTCCGTCCCCCCCCTTCGTTCCCCCCTTTGCCAGCGCTGCCCTCCCCGCCCATTGTTTTGCCGCAGCCCCGCGCAACCCCCGCCCCGCACCGCGCAGGCAGCGCGGACACAATAGCGACCCCCGGGGAGGGGCTCCCAGCGCGGGATGCGCAGGGATGCGCCGGGATGCGCGGGGGACCCATCCCAGCCCCGCAGACAAAGCGCTCGCCCCTTCCCTTCTGCCGGAGTGGGGGGGAATTTGCGAGGAAAAGCTTCGGGGAAGGGTAAAAAGCCCCCCAAAAAACCCGACTTTTGGCGGGTGTGGTGATGGGAGGACAATGCGGGGCTCCAGCGCTCCGTATTCCAATTGAGAACGCCAAGCAGGTAACAGAAAAGAAATGCGGCTCGCTTTGGAATTAAAGAACGTTTGGAATAAGATAGAAATTCACAAGGCTTTCTTGGCTTTTTTTCTTTTTTTTTTTTTTTTTTTTTTCCCGCGGAGGTAAAACGCTCAGTGATGTTACAGTAGCAAGAAAAAGCAGCTAAAATTCATTACTGGGGGAAAAAAAAAAAGCAAAATCAAACAAGCAACCTTTTCCAGTTCAATAACTGTTAAACAACAGGAACCAGCAAATATATCCTAAAGCTCTTAAATACCAAAATTGTTACACCGTCAATTAATTTTTGGTGCATCGTTTTAAGTTCAAGCATTTGCATTCAAATATCAAACAGTAATTCGGTGCCATAACAAGGTACAGTAACTTCATTATAAATTGCCTTGCAGAACAGAGATAAGAAATACAGTTCCAACCATAATTAATTTTACAGCAACATAAAAAAAAATCTAATAAAGAAAAACGGCAGCAGCAGGAAACATTTCGAACATTTCTGATTCATCATTTACATATCGTATTGCCCGGAAAAGCAGCAAAGCTGGAAGTTCTAGAAAAGGACTCAAAGCAAACTTCAGCATTTCTTTTTACTTTCCAACCATTAATACATGC
>VZRX01014380.1:10056-23770 GCA_013398075.1 Notiomystis cincta
TGGAAGTGAGGTCAGTTTTGCTGGACAGAGCTGTGGTTCCTACTTGCAGGGAGCAAACATGAAGTTCAGCTGCAACAGATGACTAAGGAAAATACTGGACCAATGCTTGTTGAAGGTGGTCATCTAGCAAGTGAGGATGAAGGAAAAGTGAAGGCATTGCATGCTTTTTTTCTTCAGTCTTCAAGATTAAAAGTAGACTTTGGACTGCTTATTCCTCTGAGTCAGAGGACTTTGTGAGCAGTGACATTCCACCTGTGGACATTGAAATTGTAAGGAATAGGTAAGATCAGCTGAATGTTCATAAGTCTGTGGGATCTGTTAGAATTCATCTGAGAGTACTGAAGGAGTTTGTAGATGTTAAACCAGGAATATCTGTGAAAGATCTTGGGCTTCTGGGTAGGTCCCCATTGACTAGAAGAGCTAGCTGATATAACTGCAATTTATAAGAGTGTGAAGAAAGTCCCAGGAAACTACAGACCTGCTAGTTTAACCTCAGTATGAGGAAATTTTATGAGGACGGTCATACTGGATGCTATTGAAACTCATTTAGGGATTAATGCAATCATCAGACACAGTCAGCATGGGTTCAATGAAAGAAAGTCCTCTTTAAATAATTCACTATCCCTCTATGATAAAGTCACCTACACAGTGGATGAAGGAGAGGTGATGATGAAGTTTTTCTGGTGTTTAGGAAGGCTTTTGATACTGTCCCTCACAGTATCCTTCTGGACAAGTTATATGGTTGTGAGATGAGCAGGTATACAGTGCAGTGTATGAAGAACTGGCTGAACTGGAGGGCTTCAGGGGTTGTAGTGCACCGGGCTAAAACTGGCTGGTGAGAAGTCACTAACCACATTCTTCAGTGTTAAATTCTTGGGCCAGTTCTGTTCAATAATTTCATAAATGATCTGGATTAAGAAATTGAATACACATTATCAGGTTTGCTGATGATACCAAACCGAGACATGCTGTTTTCTCTCTTGAGGGACAAGAGCCTTGCAGAGGGATATAGATAGGTTGGAACCTTGGGAAATAATCAGTGGTATGAAATTCAGTAAGGACAAATACCAGATTCTGCCCCTGGGATGCAGTAAAGCTGGCACAAGTATAGGCTGGGAGAGGAGTGTGTGGAGAGCAGCCCTGCAGAGAGGGATCTGGGGGTGCTGGTGGGCAGCAGCTCAGGGTGAGTGAGCAGGGTGTGCCCGGCAGCCAGGAGGGCAAACCCCATCCCGGGGTGCAGCAGACACAGCAGCACCAGCTGGGATTGGGATCATCCTGCTGGATTCAGCCCTGGTGCGGCCTCACCCCGAGTCCTGTGTGCTGGGCTGGGCCCCGCAGCCGGAGAAGGACGGGAAGGTCCCTGAATGGTGCAGAGGAGCCCAGCAGAGCTGCTGGAAGGGCTGGAAGGCACATCCTGTGAGGAGCGGCTGAGGGCTCTGGGTGTGTCTGGGTTGGAGGGGAGGAGGCTGAGGGGTGACCTCATTGCTCTGCACAGCTTTCCCAATACCTTGCCCAGATGGCTTTTGAAGGTCTCCGTGGAACTGTCCACCAGTTCTCTAGACAACCTGTTGCTGTACTCAGTCAACCTCTCAGTAAAAGAATATCTCATTGTGTTGAGGAAGCACCAGCTGTATTTCAGTTTGTGTCCTTTTCCTTGAACCCTGTCACTGTGTGTCACTGGAAAGAGCCTGTTTCTGTTTCTTTATACCCTCCCTTCAACTATTTGGAAAATGTAATAAGATCCCTCCCTGAGTGTTCTCCAGTCCCTGCTTTAGCAGTCTTTCCTCCTATGGGTGATGCTCCAGTCTCTTCATCATCTTCATGGCCCTCTGTTGGACTCTGTAGAAGCTCCATGTCTTCCTTGTAGATCTGAGCTCCAAAGTGAACAGCAGTGGCCTCACCAGAGATGACAAGAGGGGAAGGATTGTCTCCATTGACATGTTGCCAAGAATTATACAGCCTAGCCCAGCACACCCCTGCTGTCCTCTCCGGCATGGGCAAGCTGACTCTTGTCCAATTTACTGTCTGCAATTGTCTGCCACCACCCACTGCAGGGGGTTCCTCATCCCTATCAGCAGGACTTTGCACTTTGTTAAACCTAAAAGAGTTTTCTCAGACCATTTGTCCAGTCTGATGAGGTCCTTCTGGATGGTGGAATTCATGGCCCTCTGGCATATCATCCGCTCCTCACAGTTTTGTGTCATTGTCAAACTTGCTGAGAGTACCTTCTGTCTCATCATCCAGACCTTTAGTGGAGATGTGAAACAGAATTGGAAGCAGTACTGTCCAGTAGTTACTGTTCTCCATCAAGACTTCATGCCACTAATCACCAACCTTTTGACACAGTTGTTCAGCCAGTTTTCTATCTACCTCTCTTGTCTGCTCATTCAGCTGATACTTCATTGCTTCTCTGGGAGGATTTTATGGGAGACATACTACTGAAGTCTAAGTAGGAGATATGTGCTTCCCTCTCTTTGTCTACTAAGGAAATAATTTAAACATAAAAATTTATGACAAAATCACAGGATGGTTGAGGTTGGAAGAGACCTTTGGAGATCATTTGGACCAAATCCCTGCTCAAGCAGAACTGTATAGAACAGGCTGTCCATGAGAGTGTTAAGAAGGCTTTTGAGTATTTCCAGCAACAGAGACTCCAAAAACTCCCTGGGAAACTTGTGCCAGTGCTCAGTTACTATCACAGTAAAAGTGTGTTTCCTGATATTCAGGAGGAACCTTTTTCAGTCTGTGCCCATTTGTCCTGTCACTGGACGGCATTATATTCTTTGCACCTTCCCTTCAGGTATTTGCATATATTAATGTGTAAATACCCATCCAGCTGTCATTTCATAGTAGAACTTTATCAAGTTGGTCAAGGATGAAATCTCCTCTATGAATATATTCTAACTATTACTGATTAACACCTTCTCATTCATGTGCCTGGAAATACTTTTCAGGCTTTGGTGCTTCATAACTTTCCCATGGGTTAAGATGAGGTTGACTATCTTGTGTTTTCCTGGATTTCCCTTTCCATTCTTGAAGACAGGAGTGAGCTTTGCTTTTCTCCAGTCTTTAGGCATCCCTCCCACTTGCCATGATTGTTGAAACATTATTGAGAGTGGCCTCAAAGCAGATTCAGTCAGATTCCCCAGTTCTTATGAGTACAACCACTCAATCCCATGGGTTTAGGTGTGTCTAGTCTTCTTAAGCATTCCCTAACCTGATCCTGTTGCACCAGGGACAAGTCTTCCTGGCTCAAAAATTAACCCCAGGTCTCTGGGATGTGAGACTCCTGAAAATCAGTTTTTCTAGTGAAGACTAACATGAAGAAGGTATTTAGTACCTCAGCCTTTTTTCATGTATTGAATCACCAGATCATCTGGAGAGAATTGGCCCAACATTTTCCTAATCTTCCTTTTGTTTTCTATATACTTACATAAATTCTTCTCTTCTTGTCTTTGACATCCTAACAAATTCAATTCCATTTGAGCTTGAGATTTCTTAACTTCATCTCTATTTTTCTTCCAGGTTACTTTTTGTTCCTTCCACCCTCTGTATGCTTCCTTTTTGTGTCTGAGTTTGGCCAAGGAATGGTTGGTTCATCCATGCAGGCATTCTGGAATTTTTGCCAGGCTTCATTCATTCCTAGTTGGAATGGACTGCTTTTGAGCAGGTGAGCTTTGAATATTAACCAGCTTTCTTGGGATTCTCTTAACTGCATGGTCTTATCCCAGGGAACTCTTCCAACCAGATCTTCAGAGGTCAGAATCTTTTTCACAGAAGTGCATGGTTGCAGTCTCTTTCGCTCTTTTCCCTGCCTTAGGGATCCTAAACTGTGCTGTCTCATAGTCCCTGTAGTCAAGGTTGCCTTTGACCTTCACGTCCCAAATGAACCCCTCCAGAATGATGAATATGAAGTGCAACAGCTCTTCTACCACTTGGAGCAGGAAGTGATCATGAATGTTCTTCAGGAATCTTCTAGACTGATATTGTCCTGCTGCGTCGCCCCTAGTAGTGGAGCAGTGGTTGAAGTCCCCTCGGAGGATTAGATCGGGTGAATGTGAGACTACTACTGTCTGCAGAAAGCCTGATTTGCTTCCTGGTGAGGACACCTATAGGAGGTACCCACTGTAATGTCACTTTTGCCTGTACTGTCTTTAATACTAATCTGGTAGCTCTCATTTGGTTATTCGTTCATCCCTAGCCAGAGCTCCATGCTCTGTAGCTGGTCTGTCACATAAAGGGCAACTCCTCTTCCTTTTCTTCCCAAGCTGTCCTTCTTAAAAAGCCTATATCACTCCATTTCAGGCTACAGTGATGGAAGACAGCCCATGATCTCAGCAAGACTGTAGCTCTGCAAATGCTCACAGTCTTTATTTGTTATGTTTATTCCCTATACCATATGCCTTAGTACACTGACACTTCAAAGAGGCATCCCAGCATGTTAAATGTCTGGAGAGAGTTTGGGACATTTTTCCATGTTGGTGCCTTGTAGGCACTTCCTTGGCTACATGCAAAAAGCCCTAGCTTTGTTGATTTTTTTAATCCTTTTTTGTCACAGCATAACTTTGCTTAGCCAACTACTGGTTGGTCTCTCACAGGATTGTTGGTTACTCTCTCCCTCACCTTTCTTAGTTTAAAGCCATCTTTATGACATCCACCACAGCACTGGTGACAATAGGTTTGCCCAGCTGGCCATGGAACCCAAACCTTGTCACCAGCACCAATTCTGCAGCTAGTTATTGATTTGTCCTACAAATGCCCATCTTCTCAGGACAGTCAAGCATGACTGTGCTCATAACATTGCTAAATAGAGTGTACTTCTTTAAAATATTAGTTAACAACATAAATTTCTTTTTGTGTTCATATGAGATTAATGTTTTCTATTTGGATGCTATGGATGATACCTTATTTGGGAGTGCCTGTAAGAGGTGGGACTGGAAGACACAATTTTTGAGCATGTTTAGTCATATTGCTATAGACACTTCTGGTGCTGGTTGCCTCTTGTGCCCTCTTGAAAGTTCTTCATATATTTAAAAATGACACTATACATATCAAATGCAAATCATAAAATCACAGAATCATAGAATGGCCTGGGCTGGACAGGACCTTTAAGAACATTCAGTTCCAACAACCCCCCTGCCATAGACAGGGATATCTTCCACGACACCAGATTTCTCAGAGCTCCATCCGTCCTGACCTTAAACACTACCAGGGATGGGGCAACTTGTCTGGGCAACCTGTTCCAGTGCCTCACCACCCTCATAGTAAAAAAAATCTTACAATAAACTTTTTAAACATAGGTCAGCTTTTTTAGATGAAGGAGAAATGGCATAAAATGTTTTTCCTTTTTTCCCAGTGGTAGCTTTGTAGGCAATAGGGAATATTTCTTCTTTATTGTACAATCTGTAAGAAAAATGGTTGCCTGTGATGCACTTTCATGGCTCCTTTAACAGCTAAAATGTCAAACTTGAATCATTCTAAGTGTGACGTGATGCAAATGGTGTTGGAAAGAAGCTATGGGCTGTGTTTGGTCTATGTGGACTGTGTTCATTGACTTTAAATGCACCATTGTCAAAAATGAGTTTGCCTCAGCAGCTATGCAATGTTAGCTCTTCAACAGTTAGTGAATAGATTGATTTGATCGATAAAGTTTGAAAATGAAAGGGACTTATTCAGCATGTACTGACCCATTTAAAGGTGGAATAAGACTGACTTCATCTTTAACTACTATCATGTAGGGGAAAAGGCGATTAGAGTAAAAACAAAATAAACTCCTGCCACAACTTTGAGAGATTTCTATGAAATCTAGAGCTTTGGACACATAGATAAGACTGTGCTGAGCAGACACTCCTTAAAACTTGTTCTATCCTTGCCATGACTTTTTCACAGGCAGTACATGTCTGTATGTATGCACGTATCATATGTTAATAAATAGCTAGAATTTGTTAAAAAATAGCTAGAATTTCCATAGCTCGTAGGCCCTTCTTTCTCATTGTAATGCTTCAATGCCTTTCTCAGTTTTACTGCTAAGATCTATCCAACCTGCTCCCGAGATTCCTAAGTCTACTAGCAAAGTCTGTGGGAGCGAAGCAAGTTAGGGATCACTTAAGTTAAATAGAGATATGCAGCCCATGGGGTGAGATTTGAAGCAGCTAAGTGTGATGAAAGAGCTAGCTGATATCACATAAAAATAAAAATAAAAATAAAAATAAGAATAAAAATAAAAAGAAAAAGAAAAAGAAAAAGAAAAAGAAAAAGAAAAAGAAAAAGAAAAAGAAAAAGAAAAAGAAGAAAAAGAAAAAGAAAAAGAAAAAGAAAAAGAAAAAGAAAAAGAAAAAGAAAAAGAAAAAGAAAAAGAAAAAGAAGAGAAAAAGGAAAAGAGTAAAAGAAAAATCAACCATTTGAAGAGATGTTCTGGGTGGCTGAAAGATGGTAAATTTTGCAACCACATTATGAAAGGCAAGAAGTTGGATCCAGACCACTACAAGCAGCCTGGAAAGGCTGAGGCACAAATTCTCTGAGAACTGATTCCTGAACACTTGAGAATGAAGAGGGTAATTTTCATATACCAACATGATTTTACCAAAAATAAATAATGGCTGAACAACCTGAGTGCTTCCTATAGTGGACTGATACTGTGAACAAGGCACAAATGGGTGTTAGATATTTTGATTTCCAAGTCTTTTGACAGTCCCCCAGTTTCACTACACACCAACTTGGTGAGACAGAGGCTGGTCAAGTGAATAATAGTTGATTGGAAAACTGGTTGGACTGCTGAAATCAAAGAGTTTATACCAGTGGCAAAAGTCTATGTGGCAGCCAGTATAGCAATAGTCTATGTGGCAGCTCGGGATGTATACTGAGAACAAAACTGTTTAATGTCTTCATTAATGTCTTGGATGATAAGATGAAATGCAACCTCAGCAAGCTTGTGGACAAAACCAAATTAGCTTTAGTGGTCAGCACACTGGAGGGCAGGGCCCCTAGTCGGAGAACCCCAGACAGATGGAGAGATGGACTGGTAAACCTCTCATAAAGCTTAACATGATTGCAAATCCTGCATCTGCAATGGTTTAAATTCATGCAACAATGCAGGCTCAGGTCCAGTTGTCAAGGAACAGTTCTACACAAAAGGACCTTAGGGCGCTGGTGGACCATAAGCTGAACATGAGTCAGAGAATCCAATTTGCATCCTCAGCTGTACTGGAGAACTGCAGCTAACAGGTCTGGAGAAGTGATCCAATTTTTTGGCACTTGTGAGGCTAAATATGTAATACTCTGTCAAGTTTCAGGATCCCCAGTACAAGAAAAATATTGACACAGTTAAGCAAGTCCAGTGCAGGCAATCAAGATCAGGGGGCTTGAGCAGAAAGCATAGGAGGAGAGAACTGTCTGTTTGGCTCTGAAAAGAGATGGCAAAAGAGAGACCTTGTTGTTGTTGTCTTGTCGCTACATAATGTAAGGATAGAGAGAAGATGGAGCCAGACTCTTCTAGGAAGTGCATGCTGGCAGAGGAAGCAGACACAATTTGGACTGAAGAAAATTCATATGCTTGTAAGTTAAGGAGGTAGGTTTTGGTTTGTTTGTTGGTTTAGGTTTTTTCATGAGGATTATCAAATCTTTGAATAAGTGAACAAAGAGAGTGTGAAATATCTGTCCTTGGTTGTGTTCAAGACTCCACTAGGCACGTCCCAGAGCAGCCTGATCTAATTAGATCTGCTTTGAGCAAGAGCTTTGTCTAATGACCTCTGGAGGTCCCTTCCAGACTAAATTACTCTGTGATCCTACAGATATAATTGAAATTCATATTTTCAATTGCTCAGCTTTGCAAAAATTGAACTCTCTGCTAAAAATTCTGAACCAATATATATTTCTGTGACATACAAAAGAAAACACTCATGTTAAAGAATATACAGCTGATCATTTAGGAATTAGAAGACCTAGTGCTGAGTGTATGCTTTTAAAATGACCAGAAGGATTTAATGTACAATGTACACTAAGCTCATCTGCCTTACATAATATCTGTTCCTTACAATTCCCCTAATTGTTTTTTTTACCTAAACAACATATACCTGCTACCAAAGTTCTAAGTAGATGTGTGATACACTTGCTATCAATTTGATACTGAAATAGTTTTCTATTCATTACCCAACCATTTTCTCTAGAACTCTTCTCAAAATTTTTCCCTGTCATGTGTATATGTGAGTAACCACATGCATCTTCTAAAGAGCAGCAATTATCCCCATTTCATAACTTCTTGATACTTTTGAATTTGGATTATAATAAGACAATATACTTTATTCAGCAGATTTGTTTTAATCTAATTACATAGGTGAATAAAAATTGCTGCATGCTGTTGCATCTAATGTAAGTTATCTATTATTCACACCACATTTACTTTTAATATTCATGCAGATTCCCTTTGACATAACCTACTGTGTCACAGTTAATCCAATAAAGATAAAATATAGCTCAGCAAAACACCAGTCGATTCCAGCATTCTGGTAATTATAAAAGACTATTTCACACTGGTTCCTTCAATCAATGCATTTCCCCTTGGATGTGATAGTGTTACTCTTTGAAGCTTTCAATCCTCCCAGTGGATTCAGGGAAACATTCAGGCACTTTTTTAGTCTCTGGGTCTCCGAGGCAGTTCAAAGAGCACAACAAGCCATCACTGGTTTATCCTCAAAGGCTGACACTGTCTGTTTGATGTATGATGACTTAAAAAGTCATCTCTAGCAAAGCATGTGTTTGCTACCAGTCTATTGAATCAGCCATTTATCAGCTAATCTGTATGCAACCAGCACGCCTGCAAACAGATCCAAGGATAGAACACAGTCTCCTGCTGGACCTACTATTGATTTGATTTCCCTCTCTAATTTCATAGTGGTTTTGGCATCTAGTTATTGAGGCAACCTTTTATTTTATTAAATAAGCCTGTATGTATCATTCTGCTAATCGTGAGTTTGTGTGCAAGACCTGAGAGCTAAGATTTTGGAGAGATGTAGCTCCAGTGGGACTTGCCTTTTGCTTGATCTTCTGAGGTCCCTGCCTGCCAACTCTCAGGAGACACATGAGTGGCGCTGTATATATTTTGTTTTATAACTTTTAACCTCAGAACAGCCAAGGCTGAGGCAGAAACATCCAAGAACGGGTGATTTTTTACTTAAATCAACAGTGGTCTTCCTTTTTGTGTTTATCACTAATTGAAAGTAACTTGCTTTTGTCACTTGATGAGGGAGCATGAGTAATTTTTATGTATTCAGTATTTTACTATGTAATACAACCTGGAAGAAACAAGCTAGTATCAGTTAAAATGTTGTATGTGTTTTTCGTAGGAGTATTCCCAGGTAGTTCTTGCTACAGCTGAAAAGGACACTCAAGATTTATACCATCACTCAAACCCAAACTTGTCAACTATTATTTTATCTAAGGAAGAACTTGATATCTTTTCTAATGAGTGGCTGTTGGCCTCTTAAGATTTGTGGCAGTGGGTGACTCTGTCCTTCATCGTGGCTTCTAACGTTCCTTGCAGGTGCAAGAAAGAGGAACAGCTGTGGACTCCGCCTGCTTGTCACTGACCAGCAGACTAATTTTTGAGGGTGGTATGTATTAACCATTTTTGGGGTCACACAGGCAAAAGCAGTTGCCTTGTAGCTTTTTTTGCAAATTTTTTTTTGAAAGAGTATGTCTGAACCCATTGAACTGTATTATGGTGCCCACCAAGACCAACCTCTGCCTTGTCCTGAAGTATGGCCAGTGACACAGAATGTATATAATGGACAGCGTGGATAAGAAGAATGATGTGGTGCAGTCTAGTATGCATTCAGTTTAATGTTTTTTGGAACTATTCATGACTACCAGGTAATGAATAACTTTCCACTTATGCAAAGATCGAGGTGGATGTAAAAGTGGTGTCTTTATCTCTGTTGCTGCACTTCTGGTGATGCCAGTAGGACATTTACGAAATTTTTAAGCCAGAGTGAACTTTAAGTGTAGATATACTTTACAACTCTTAATGTGTTGTAAAAAGGAGACTTGGTCTGACTTTTTTGTGTGACGTGCTTTTCCATGAAACAACTGGGATTTTGAATAACTTTAGAAAGGACGGTAAAGAGTCCAAACATCAGCTTCTTTCCTTGCTTGCTTTTAACATCACATGATTCCCTCCTGACAATTTTCTTCATATGAATTGAAAATCTTTGCTCTTAAGGCATCAGCCTTGCCAAATCTGTTACTGCTTCCACTATGAATCCATCTGGTGCTACAATCCTTTTGTCAACAAAACTGCCTGAGAGCACTGCTCTGAAGTATTTGTACACAACGTGGGGAAAACTCCATCTGGAACAACAAAAACCACTTTTGGACAGTACCAGTGCTAAAGAGCTGCATCAGGAAGAAAATACCTAAACAGTTCACGTCAATAAGGCATCACATCCCACATGCTTCATGGTGAATGCCAAAATGGTGCATTTGACTAGAAAGTGGACTAAATGGGTTTTGGATTTTTTTTTTTTTTCTTGTAAATAAGAGAATTTTTTTATATCAGTTTCTGGGTTTGATGACTTTTGTTTTTGCTTTCTATTTCTGCTATGTTTCTACTTATCTATTTGACAAGCATTACAGACCAAGATATGAAGCTACTCAGTGATATTCAGGAGATTCTGGCTTCAGAAGCCAGCCATTTAGGCAACTGAGGCTACTAAGATGGCTTCTGTAATGTTTTGAGCAATCTTTTCTGCTCAGGAGGATTGAGCCACCAACATCATTGCAAGTACGTAAGCCATCTATAAATGTCCCATAAGGACTGCTTTGGATTAGAGATGAGGAATTACAGTAAAAACCTGAGATTTCTAAACTAGAACTCTGGGGTTATGGATAGTAGAACTGGATGTTCATACTATCTTCTATCATCTGTGAGATTTTAGGGAGAAGATTTGCCATGTACAATATTATATACAGAATATATGTTAAACCTTTTGTGAACGTAGTTAAAAACATGCTCTAGCCTTAAAAAGAAATCACTATATCTAGTCTTTCTCAGAAAATAACCTAAGAACTGCAAAGAAGCTCTTTTCCCCTGAAGTTATTTCAGCTGGTTAGAAAATGGTGCTGATGACACCAAGCTTGTAGATTCCATCCACACATTCACTTAAGAGTTGGGCTCGATGACCCTTTTGGGTCCCTTCCAACACAGAATATTCTCTGACTCTGTGATTCCTCCTCCCTCTCCTACCACCACATTTGCTCTCCTTCACTGAGGGACAAGCAACTGCCAGATTCATCACCTGCTAACACTTCTCCCAAGTCTGATCCAGAGTTACTGCTCTGGGCTATGGCTTGTTTCTGGAGCCCATGCACTACAGGGTATACCTGTTGGTCTAGAAGATGTACCTTAGAAGGCTGGCGTGGCATGGGAGGGTAATGTGCAGGTGTAGAAAAGCAGGACACAACCGGGAGTTAAATAAACAGTGTAACTTGAAGTGTGCTGGTTTAACTGGCTGGATGCCAGGGGCTGGATCTTAGAATGGGTAGGTGTAACTGCATAAGCAGCAAAAAACCGACCCCAAACCCAGACAGGGGAAAAATCCCATACATCTCTTTGTTTTTCATATAGCTTGGGTATAGCCAACATGTCATAGATGTCTTTTAAAGAATCTATCTAACCTTTTTGTATCATTTAAGTCTATTTTGTGAATATTGAGTCAAATAATGTATTCCTTATATTTTGCTGTTCTACTGTTTCTAGTTACTCAAAACAGAAACATATTTTCATACATACCAACTAGATCTTAAACTTCTTCTACCTAGTAGAATAAATATTTATGGACATCCAATTTATACGAGTTTTTATCCTTCAATTGCTCCTAAATTTACATAGCTTTTAGAATTAAATTTAAAATAAGATGGTGGAAAATCTTTTCTAATCCCTCCTTCCTACTGGTGTAAAGATAAAAGCACACATCCTAACTTTACAGAGATTTTTATCAGCTCCTGAAGTTTCTGCAAAAGCTTGTTGCTGACCAGAAACTAGGTCATGCAATTGTTCTTCAATAAAGATGCACTTTTGATGTATCTCAGCAGCAGCTTTTCTGTATCGGGAGTCCTGCAGTTTGAGGTCTTTACAAATTGAGCTTCATGCCACAGATATTTCTTTTTCTTTATTGAAATTCTTCCATCTCACTTCAGTTTTGTGATTGATGCATCTCATTCATACCATGAGGTCATTCTATGCTCTTTATTTATTTAAATATATTTTCAGATGGATTCTCCTTAAGTTGAGAGCTGTGTTCACAATAACTTCTGCCAAGTTAACACCTGAGATATGTTATGTATTACAAGAGGGGGACTGTTACTGGTGAGAGAGGAAGCTTGAGACACAGTTTGTTAGAGGAGCCTTCCTGCTGAGTCTTGAGGTGCAGAAAGGACCCCCTTGCTTTCTAAATTCCCTCTCAGAGTTGTTGGGTGCAGCTGGGTCCAATCTTAGCCTCAGAATTCCAATGGTTTAAGTCTAAGAAATTACAGAGGTGCAACTGGACCTTTGTACAACTTTGCACTGAAGAATTAATAATGGAAAATCAGATACATTTCTGTAAAAATGAATTATTTATTATGATAAATGATTAACCAAAAGTAACTTGATCAGAATTATTTAATAAACAGCTTAGATGTTAAAATTGCTAGGATAGGATAGGATAGGATAGGATAGGATAGGATAGGATAGGATAGGATAGGATAGGATAGGATAGGATAGGATAGGATAGGATAATGCACTCCATCAAAGCCATCATATTAAAGCAATTGTATTAAAGCTAACAAAACAATTTTAAAACAGAGGTTGATGTAACTCACTCATACCAACAATTGTGAGCAAAATCTTGTTTGCTCAGCCTTGAGGATTAACACTGAGGGGCATGCCCACCCAAAGGAGACATTTGCATGCACATTCCCAGAAGGGATATGTTAGAAGAACCTAACTCTACAAATGTGGGACTGGACCTTTACAGGATGAATGATTGACTGTCAGTCAGATGTCTTCCAGTCAGCTTAGCATCTTTCCATCAGGATACTTGGCCACATCTGTCACATCTTTGTCTCACTGTCAGGATTTTAGCTCTGGGGTTGGTGAGCCANGGGGTTGGTGAGCCAGACTGGTTTTAGCATAATTCAAGATCAAACTCAACATGGTAGCCCCCTCTCAGCCCACCACTTAGAGCCATGCAAACAGGGCATTGCCTGAGTGGCTTGACCACATTCCAGGGTAGAACATCCTGCTACTGGACTAATTAATCAATCCTGTAACATGGCCAGGAAACAAGTGGTTTCAAACAGCCGTAAAATTCAGTTTAAACTGGTAACTGTGTGATAACCATGAGCATTTTTAGGAACATAGTTTGTGAAGAAGCCATTTTTTGAAACTTTCTAGTGCTAAGAGGAAATGAAATGTTTTTTGTTTAGTTTTGGTGGCTGCTTAAACTGACTGTCTTAGCAAATACACAATGAAATGTGTAAAACTCATTTGATCAGATACCCCTTAGTATAGATGTAAATTATGAATCAATGAAAGAAACTGTCACTAACTAAGTTACCTTGGGATAAATTTAATGATAGAATCCCTTTGATTTTAAGAATAGTACATGCATACTTCACACAGAAACACAAAGAAATTATTTCTGAATAAGTCTTTTTACTTAAATGCAAATAGTCAAAT
>VZRX01014380.1:24856-38388 GCA_013398075.1 Notiomystis cincta
AATCTTGGTTGCTCAGGCTTGACGATTAACACTGAGGGGCATGCCCACCCAAAGGAGACATTTGCATGCACATTCCCAGAAGGGATATGTTAGAAGAACCTAACTCTACAAATGTGGGACTGGACCTTTACAGGATGAATGATTGACTGTCAGTCAGATGTCTTCCAGTCAGCTTAGCATCTTTCCATCAGGATACTTGGCCACATCTGTCACATCTTTGTCTCACTGTCAGGATTTTAGCTCTGGGGTTGGTGAGCCAGACTGGTTTTAGCATAATTCAAGATCAAACTCAACATGGTAGCCCCCTCTCAGCCCACCACTTAGAGCCATGCAAACAGGGCATTGCCTGAGTGGCTTGACCACATTCCAGGGTAGAACATCCTGCTACTGGACTAATTAATCAATCCTGTAACATGGCCAGGAAACAAGTGGTTTCAAACAGCCGTAAAATTCAGTTTAAACTGGTAACTGTGTGATAACCATGAGCATTTTTAGGAACATAGTTTGTGAAGAAGCCATTTTTTGAAACTTTCTAGTGCTAAGAGGAAATGAAATGTTTTTTGTTTAGTTTTGGTGGCTGCTTAAACTGACTGTCTTAGCAAATACACAATGAAATGTGTAAAACTCATTTGATCAGATACCCCTTAGTATAGATGTAAATTATGAATCAATGAAAGAAACTGTCACTAACTAAGTTACCTTGGGATAAATTTAATGATAGAATCCCTTTGATTTTAAGAATAGTACATGCATACTTCACACAGAAACACAAAGAAATTATTTCTGAATAAGTCTTTTTACTTAAATGCAAATAGTCAAATCATTTTTTGAAGGCTCCCATCTAATAAAGCTCCTGCTCAAATCATTCAGCTCGGGCATAAATATATCAACACTTGGCTAACACTATCTGTCTCAACATCTTTAAATACATAAGCTGTTATAAATCACCAATTATTCATTTTTTTAAAGGCCAAATTTATTTTTTTTGTCTATTGTTCTGAGATTAGGAGTTTAAGCTTTGAATCATAACTATCTTTCTCTGCTTTTAGCATGGTTAAGGAAAAGAAAACATAGCTGAACACACTTATACATCAACAGAAATGTTTTAGTAAGCTGTATGCCTACTTTTATAAAGCTGTTCAATATCTTGCAAGAGCCATAATAAATTTGCAGTTGACAATGAATTTGTATAAGATCCACTTCATATTATCACTGAAGCAAGAACTTAAACTCTTATCTACCCACTGATTTTATTCAAATTCAATATTAAGACTTACTTTGGTAAAACTAGAGGCAATCCTAGCAGAGTGACTTTTTATTTTGTGTGTTTAGATGAAAAATATCTCCACACCTGTAAAAATATTATAGTCCTTGTACACTAAGAATAGAGAATACATTTTATTTCTTCCTTCTAATTTGGAAAAATAGACAGCATTCTGTTGCCTTCTGCCATTTATTGTTTAAGAGCAATTCTAGGATTCATTTTGTGCTGAAACTCAGAGTGAGGCCAGCTCTAGGCACAAATCACTCCAGAGACTGCTTTGTGCCCCAGGGATCTGGGGGATCTTGTCTGCCTTGAACTGTGCTGCTCAGGATGGTCCTGTTCTGTGACCTCAAGCCCTGTGTAGGGAGAGTACCTCTGAGAGCTAGCAAAAGCTAAGGGTATTGCTGTAGGCAAACACAGTAGTGGACACAAAGAATTGGATCCTGCCATGGGCAAAAGGTGTGTATAGAAAGAGTCCTTTCAAGCCATGTTTTAAGCACTTAATTCTCTATCTAAGCTTCCAAAGGAAATAATACCTACTGAGGGCAAGATCTATATTTATGACTACTTGTAGAATTAGAAAGGTAACCACTGTGCTTTGAGGATTCTGCAAATTAATGAGCTTATGCTACTACCATTTGGTAAATAGAAGGAATAATGTGCCTCTTTAAGACTCCAAAATAATGAGGTAAAACTCATGGAGAATGAAAAAAAAAAAGGATTATTAAGGAGACCTTGATTTCTGTTTGTATGACAAATATATAGTCTCATTAAGTTATCTTGTTATTGAGAATTTGGGTATTAGAAAATGTTGTCATCCCTCCAAGGTAATAAAAGGAAAAGAGAATTGCCTCAACGTATATCCACGGACTTGTCACCTGTGTTGTATGATTGCTTTTTAAAGAAACAGCAGTGGGAACAGTAGTTCTGACACCAGGTGACAGCTAAACTTCTACCCAATCTCTCTCTCAATCCCTGCAGGAAGACAGGTGAGAAAATAGAAAGAGCAAACCCAAAAAAGTCCAAACCAAATTTGAGTCAAGTTAAAGACCATTTAGGAAGTGAAGCAAAGCTGCACATGCAAGCAAAGCAAAATAAGGAATCCATTCACTACTTCCCATGGGCAGGCAGATGTTTAGTTTCCTCCTGGAAAGCAAGGCCTCAGTACAAACAACAAGTATTTGAGAGGAAAAATGCTGTAACCCAAAGGGTATATTTCACTCTTCCTCCTTTCCCTCAGTTTTTATTGCTGACCATAATGTTGTATGGCATGGGATAGCCCTTTGGTCTGCTGGCTTCAGCTCTCTCAGCTGCATCCTCGTCCACTTTCTTGTGCAGCTCCAACCCAGTCCCTGCAGGGAAGAGCTGGAAAATGAAAAGACCTTGGTGCTGTGAAAAAACTGTTCAGCTGTACCTAACACTCTGGTGTGTTATCAGCTCCAGCTGGGATGAAACGCTGAAATTATAGTTATGGTAATGTTGTGTGCTGAGAACATAGCAGAATCTAGCAATTTTGGATAGAGATGGGTAAAATATTGCATGAGCTAAATGATGTACTGGGAATTAAGTATACAAATCCACTTTGATGGGAGGGAGGATTTTTGTCATATGGCTTCCATCTGCTTTGTAAATTAAGGTTGAAAGGAAAGGAAGGAGAAGGAGAAGGTTTTGTTAAAAATAATTCAGGGGGAAGGTCAGCAACTAGCCGATTCTGCATCTTAATAGCAAAGTCATGAAAATCTTGTTCACTTAAAGTAATGGCAAGCACTTAAGTGTGCTAACAATAGAGGAGAACTAACTTGCACCATGTACTGTAGCTTCTTAGTAAGGTTAACAAACTACATTAACCATTCACTCATCTGTAGCTCATAATTAATCACTCCTTGAAAATTACATTGTATAATAAATGAGGACAGACATGATTCATTAAAACTTCTAATTAATTCTATTTAATACTATTTCATAGTTCATTGGTAAGTGCTGAGAGAAGGATTATGCTATAGGATACTTGATGCATTACTGACAAAGAAGTAAATAGGGCAAACATAATGCAGCAAGAATATTTGCCAATGTAAATACCAATTGTTTATCTCTAGTAGTGTTGGATCTATACTTTGTGTCAGTTAACATTTTCACTGCCAATTTGGATTTCCATGTACCTATAACCCAGCTGTAGAAATGAATCATAAGCTCAAATCTTTATCCTCTTCAGAGCAATTATATTGCCTCCTTCCCTGTCAAATCCTCTAGGAGAAGGAGTCTAAGAACAGCTCATGGTGCAACCAATCTCTTTATTGTACCATGAACATTCGAAAATAACATTTTCAACTAAATGATAACAATTTGGTAGTTAATATGCAGAGGTGAAAAATGCTCTCTTTAAGTGCTTTAAAAAGTCAAAATAGTGGTGAAGTGCAGCTGTGAAATTAATTTTTGTAGGAGCTCAATTCTGCTTATATACTTACTTTTCACCTATTTCAAGAATACAAATTCCGTCATAGAGTAGCAGTAGGGTTCCACCATGGGTTTGCTCTGGTGTTTCCAAGAACCATGGTGCTGTTACCATTTAACAAAAATGGGCCCTTGTCATCAGTTCTGACCACAAGGGTAAAATGCCAGTGTCCTTCTGCTTATGAGAATTCCAGTTATACTATCACTGGATGGAAGTACAGAAGACAGCAGGTTTCCAAAAGATTTTCTGAGCAAGTTCAAATATGTAGCTATAAGTTACAATAAAAAAAGAAGAAAAATGTGTGTGAGGGTTACTGATGAAATCTTTCCATCCCAACTTTCTTGGCAGTGCCTTATTTAACCTCCTGTGGCAAAAGCTCTCTAGCTTTACTATTGGGAGTAAACTTTTAGCCTTACCCTTCCTGCAAAGGGCCTTTGGCAAACTTTACATCCTTTACCACAGTTTTTTAGACGTATTTCTATTTCCTTTAGCTTTTATCAGTTTCAGGAGACTGAAGCAATTAGGAAATTCAAAGCTCTTAAATTAGTTGTCTCAAAATGCTGGAATAATTAATTTCCTAATTAAGGCTTTATTTCACTATTGCCACAAAGTTTCACTTCTGTGGCAAAAGTTCTATTCAAACAGTTTTCTTTTAAAACTTACATCTACATAGTACCACAAAAACCATTTGTGGCAAAAGGCAAAATGTTAAGAAAAAAATTGGTATTTTGAACAAATTATCTGTGTAGCAAAAAGTCAAACCAATAAAAAATAACTCTAGTAAACCAGAAAATAAACTTGCATTTGAACCATTAAACTATTTCTCTTCAGAAAAAACCCCAAACAAAACCCAAACAAACAAACTCAAACCAAATAAACCAAAAAACCCAAACCTAACAACCAAAAAATCACTCCCAAGTCCCCCAATCCAGCCTAGTCCCCAGCTACCAGCCCTCAATTCTGCATTTTACAAGAGCCTCCATCTTAAATTGATCTAGGAGAAAACTAACTACCAACTACCAAGAGTTTTCCACTCTTTCAGCAAAGAGATTGGCTTGTGTGGTGCAGACTCAAGACCATGCTAGTTATTGTTAAGTGCCTAGGTACTTTGAATGTAGATCAATGAAAAGTGCTCAGGAATTGTTAGAAATTAATTCTATAAGCTCAAATAAATTATAATTACAGTGATTTATTGCTAAGGAGTTATTAATAGGACATATTTATGATGTATTTTACATTATTGATTGTTTAATGTCCAGAAATGCAAATATTTTGCAGACTTTAGAAAGTGTTGACAAGCTTTTGATTTTTTGTAGAGATAATTATGCACAACAGAACTATAGTAGACCTGGAAGTCTAAGTACTCTCCTCTTTGAAGCACTCTGTTAGCTGATACATCTGCAAAAATTGAAGGGTTTCCAGCCAACACTGCCAGTAATTAAAAGAACCATGATAGTCCAATATTATTTCCATAGTTGTCTTCGTGCATATTTGCAAATTTAATTTTGATTTAGAGACTAGAATTAAGATTAAACTAAGGCACATGGTAATGTAGATTCACGTTGCTCCTGTTTTATGACAAATATTTCATAACTGTGTTTGAAAGTATGAAAATTGCAGTGGTCCATTGAAAAATGGTAGGATGAAGAAGTTAGGGTTTTGTTAGTCTTTTAAATGGTATTATATGGATTTACCTTATTGTATCTGATTGCTTTCACCTAACTGCATCCAACTACACCTGACTGCTTTTAACAGAATATAAACAGTTCAGTTAAGTATGAGCCATGTGGATGAAAATTGCTGATCCAACAAAACAAAGCACCTGTTCTGCAAAACATTGTATATACTTGCATTGACTTCAAGATTCCCTGTGGAACACAGAAAGATATTTGGCCTTCAAGCCTTTTTTTCCAGCTACATCTCTCCCTCTTACAACAAAAGCCTGCTAAAATTTATTATTGCAAAAGAAGACCTGAAATATAAACTATGAAATCACTGACTTATAGAACTAATGGGATAAAGGATGCATTAATGACACACATTTTCAGGCAGTGTATTTCATGCTATGCATTTACATAACATGAAAATAAATAGCAAAAGAAATAAAAACCATAGGTTTTTACTTTTTTCATATATTTATTAATTTAATGTCAGGAACTAGAGAATATATGTCAGTTTGTTGAAGACAAGGGTTGCAATGAATTAAATATCCACCATAGCTCTGCAGTTCAGTCTTCAGTTTGCAATTTAGTCTGGCATAACTCATTGCTGCGAACAGAAGACAGGATTCCATTCTGCTCAGCATCTCCAGATGTGCATTCATGGTTTGAGCGCAGTCACACAGCGAATTAGGTCAGGGAAGAGCTCCAGATGAAAATTAATTCTAGGAAAAAAGGATCTTTGTTGTTGTCCAGATCATGTCTCTGGTGTGGTTTGTTGTACAGCTAGCCCAACTGCTACTGAAGGTGTGTGAGAGAAGTGAAAAAGAAAGGCCTTGTAGAAAACAGTGTGTGCACACTCTTTCTACTTTTCTCAGTAAGACTTGTGTTATATGAAGTTGCAATAGAGACCAGAGATGAAGGCTTAGATTTAAAAAGGGTTTAGTTTTCTATCTGCCATCAAATCAACTTTCCAAGTGCTTGACTTTGGGAATTAGGATCTCAAGAGCTGTGGGGGAATCTACTGCAAAGAGAGCTCAGGGTGAATCAGACTGACAAGACATGTAAATTCCAAGACTTACATCTGCATAATCTATCAGACAGGTAGAGTTGTAATTGTTCACTAAAGATTTTTTCCTCCCAAATAGATTTTATGAATCTTCATGTTGAACATTTTTTTACACTAAATAACTTCAATTCCCATGGTACTTCTGTTGGGCCCTTGGGCAATGCAGAATAACATGGTATGCAACAATGAGAGGAAAAACCTCTCCAGATAGATCTTTACTAAGAAAAATTTCTCAAAAAATAGCACGTAAGTAGCAAAAAATTCACTGAATAATGTTTTGTAGCAGTTGCATGATTATCATACAAGTGTTGTATGATATAATTACTTTATAAGGATTCTGGAGCAGAGAAATAGCTTTCTCTGAAGACTTCCCTTGCAGGTTATATACTTGTTTACATGAAGACCACGCTGCCACTGATGTATGGCAGAACTTTGTTTCTCTGTAATGAATCTCAGTGAATGGATTTGAGCTGCTCCCAGTAACCTGATAAAAAAAAATGTGCAAGTTTTGTTGTCCTGACATTGACAGCATAATCTATCTGTAAAAATAATTGAGTTTCAAAACATTGGATGCCTTGAAAATAGAACTCTGGGGAATGTAGACTCAGTTAAGCTGGCTTGAGATCACTTTTTTCTTTTTTTTCCCAGGAAGGAAAATACCATCATAATCACTCTGGAGGAGGAAGCCACATTGCACTGTGCACTCTTTCAAGAAAACAGATTGAAAAGTGGAATCACTTGATGCTTGTGCTGAGGAAACGTCTTTTCTCTTTGAGGAAATATTACATTGTTTTGGACTGTATGAGAACAGCTGACAGGATGGTGTGAGAGGAGAGACACCATGGACTATCAACTAACTTTTATAGATGACATTTCTGATAAGTTAGGATCACCTTAGATTTATCTAGAAAAACATACACTTCTTAAAAAATAATATATTTTTTGTCAGTTAGTCATTCTTCCTATTAGTTTAATCTTATGTTCCATTCTATCCTTTGTCCACTTACATTAGGAGAAACAGACATGTCACTGAGTGTTAAGGTCTCTAGAAGAAACATTGGAAAAATATTTGGATGTTTGTCTCAAAATCTAGGAAAAGGTCCACTGCCTCATTTAAATTATGCAAATATTTATGAAATTTTAGTACTTGCACTTGGCCACTGTTCTGTCCTTTGAAAATGAAGAATGAGTAATGCAAATAGAAAAATGAGGAATGTAAATAGAATAATCTGCACATACTATTAAGAATTAGACTTCTAAAGACAGATCAAGATAAAGAAATGTACAATTGACTTTTCTCAAAAAATCTGTAGAATATTTTGTGCTATATCTGATAACAATAGAAGAAAAATTATTCAGCCATTAAAGGTAAAACTTACTGCTTAGTAATGCTATGGAAGACTGACGAAAAACTCTTGTCTGTACGCACAAGAAATTTTTGAGGATATTTATGATGATATCAGATGTTTTCTGTAGGATACCATCTCCAGTTAGCCACTTAATTAAGGAAAATGACCTGTCTGGTAATAAAAATCCTGTTAATGATGACCAGATGATGACAAAAATCACAAGGGATTATACTAAGTAATGGTTATATAAAAATTGCAATGGAGTTTTCATAGCAGGCATGCAGACTTCATCTGCAGCCACATTCTGAAAAGAAGCATACCTTGCCCCTCCTGGCTTCCAGCTTCATTTCCCTGTCAGTGCCTGGGGACTCAGGCCCCTGACGGTGGTTTAGAAGGGAGGCTCAAGTTTGGGGAGTTTGAAGCATGTACGTGTGGTGCTTAGGGACATGGCTTGGTGGTGGAGCCGGCAGCTGAGGTTTATGGCTGGACTCAATGATTTCAAAGGCCTTTTCCAACCTGAAGAACTCCTGTGAACCTGTCTAGATAGTACAGCAACAGTTTCAACAAGTGTATTAATATATTTTATTAAAAGGCACTGTAGTTCTGTTTTCCATACTGTCTCCACACACTATGTGCTAAGGAGATGCTGTCTTTGCCAGGACTGCTCCTGTGCTTTGGCTGTGGGGTGATTTGGGTGTACCCCCTGTCTCATCTATGGGCTATGACACAAAGATTTGTTATGGCTATGAACTACTGTATCAATGGCTATCTTTTTGATTTCTTCATGGTGTGCTCTCTTCTGAGTGTAGGGCTTGTGAGAATTATGCTTCAGTGTGTCCCAGTATGTGTCTGGGATTATGTCCTGCCATGCATTCGTTATTCTGCACTGTAAGAAGGATACACAGATGGCAAGTTGTCTAAATGCTCCTCCCACAAGCATTAGTTTGTTGGACATGCAGAAGTAATAGAGAATGACAGTCCCATTCAATGGAGTTCTTGACTGAACAGGCTGTCCTGATGCCCTGTTGGAAAGTTCAGTCCCCAATGAGAAATTAAGGATTGATTCCCAGCATGAGCAACAGGAGGAAAGTTGTGCGGATGTTCCTCTTCCTTTAATTTATTGGAGTAAGAGAAAGGTCTTGGGCAATAGTGCTTGGGCTTGTAGGAGAGAAGGGAAAGAATATATAATCAGGGAGGAAATCTAGGAAGTACATTGAAAAGTCTTGTTCTGAGCTGTATGAAAACCTAGAGTCCTCACAACTGAGGTATTTAACAAGCTTTTCAGAGAAACAGATTTGAGTTCCCTGCCCCCTTGTCTCACAGGAACAATGTACTTCTGGGAATACCATCAGTAAGGCTTCCTGAGGGCCTTCTAACCCCTCTGACATCCATCATGGCTGAATATTAAAATGGACTACAAAGTCCTGACTTTCAGTGTAGGTTGCTGGACACCTTCTGAAAATACAGAATGTTCCTTTCAGGTTGAACATCAGAAATTAAAGCATGTAAAATCACCAGCTGCTATAAAATCTTGTCCTTTTTATCCCAGATGACTAGGTTTCAGACACATTTCCTGGCAGGCTAGAAATTTTGTTTAAATTGAGGATTAATGGGGTATTGGATCTTTTATATTGTTGAAAAAGTCGTCTTCTACAGGTCACTAATATTTGAATGTTGTTGTGCTGGTACAAATCAGACCCCATAGAAACAATTTGGCACAAATGTGCCACCTAATATCATATACGTATTTATTTTCTCTAAGACTCTTTTTTTTTTTGTCTCATTAGGCCCCCTTTAACACCTACTATAGACTGAACTTTTGAACTCCAAATGCAGAAATGGATTTAAATTAGAAAAAAATCAAGATAGTCAGATTGTCATCCAGTAGTGTTCCTCATTAAGAGACCAAATAAGATACATTCATAAAAAATATCCTCTCTCATTTTTTGCTTTTGTTTATTCCCTCTGTCTACTACTGATGCTTCAAGGAGAGTGAGATGAATGAATCAGGTCACAGAAGATAGTTTTCACAGGTTCTCTCGGGGAGCAAATATGTATAACAGCGGAAATTCTCTTGATTGCTTTCTATTTTTTTTCCTGCAGATACTAGTTTCTCCTATTGCTTTCTGTAAAGCTTAAAACAACATCAATTTTTAAGGACTTGAAAGTGCTTTTCTATTTAAAATCAAATAAGACAAGCATAATTTTCATTCCAGTACTGTGTGTGTTTTCTTCTTGAAGTATGCTGGCTATATAGACACCCACAAAACATAATAAAATAAAAAGGAAAAGGTGTGGGGGGGTGAGAAATTCTAAGTGATGAAAATCAGTAATTGCTTGGCTGCAAGTCTGCAGGGAGAGAGCTGACACTGTACAACACATATTTCCTGAATAATGAGAGAAGTCTCAGTGCTGTGCAATCACTGCCTATTGGGTCAGAAATTTCACGTTAGTGGATTCATCAGAGCAGATAGATGTCATAAAGACATTCTTTCCTGAAGTAAACACACCTTTTTCATCACTGAACTGTCACCTCTTAATTTGGGTAATGGGTACAGAGTAAAATCTTATGAGATTTATTAGAGGGATACCTGGAATTTGGAGCATTTCTGCTATGATTTTACTAGTTTGTTTATTCATAGAAGAAGGAATTACATGAACTGATATATCTATAGGCATGAGTAAATACACACAATTCCACTTAGAGTGGACAAAAGTCTGTGCATATGTTGTTAATGATGGTTTGCATACAGCAACATCTGACTTTTCCAGATCTGCCTTGTCTATCTTGCCTAGACTATCTTTATGCAGATGGGGGTTTGTTTGGAGGGGGTGGTGGTGGTGTATTTTGTTTGTTTTTTGTTTTATTTGTTCGTTTGTTTGTTTTTTGGTTTTGTTTTGTTTTGTTGCCTGCTTTTATCTATTAAACTCTTTAGTTGAAGCAAAGCAAGCACTTGATTTTTTCTATAGTTTCATTTTCAGTGAGTACACAATTTAAATATATCTAATATGCAAGTCATTTCTTCTTGCTGGCGTAGGAAATAGCTAGGAGAGAACTTAAAGAAAGAAAAAGTTTTTTTCTCTGTTGGATTGAATGTATTCTCTGCAGTACCTTCTGTCTCATTTATTCTTCACCTGGCATCTTCTTGCCAATAGTTTTTGTTCTCACTTTGTTTATATTGTAGTTACAGAAATCCATAACAGAAACTAATCAGGGCTATCCAAATGAAAGAAAAAGTGCAAGGCAAGATAAAAACTGCCATCAGGGTGTCCAGGCAGTGAAACTGTTTGATTAAAACTTCGCTTTTACTCTCATCCCTGGAATAGTCATAATTATTTATTGAAAGTGAATGCTGTAGCAAGAGTTGCTTTTCCTTAGCTAGAGAAGTTAGAACAGTTTCTTTACAAATGAACGCCATTAGGTGCTTTCAAGAAACTTATGGTGCAGTGTCTGTCCCAGCCTTACTGTCAAAATGAATTGGAACACCTATTATCAACTCTTTCCTGATTGCAATAAGTTCCTCATAGGATGTTTTGGTTTGGGGAATTTTCCATTATATTTTTTCCTTAGTGGAAGACAAAGGGAAGATGGGGGAGTAGAAGACTCTCAATGTCCACATCAGTTCCTTTTTCACAGATCTGCCTCTGATAAATTGAAGAGGCTGGATAAATTCCAGCCCAAAAATCAAATTGTGGTAGAAAATAAAGTTGTGAAAATATTGAAAACAAATCTGTGGGGTATATATTTTCTGGGTGGGTCTCTTTAGAAATGTGAGCTTACAATGTGCTCTAAGCAAGGTGGAAAGAAGCTCAGACATAGAAAATTCTGTGTGATATTAAAAGAAATATTTCAAACTCACAGTGAAAGCTAGGCTTTCTCCTTGAAGAAGTGTTTTAAAAGGAAAATATAATTCTGTTGAAGAACCCTGTAATTGGAATAACCCTGTTCCTGTTACTTGTTATCTTGCAATATGAAACGTGTTGTTTCCAACCTTATAGAAATAATTGAAGGGAAAAAACTTGGGCAGACAATTTCTGGTTCAGTGCCTTGATTTTAATAAAAGCCTATCTTGAAAAAGAGTTTAGGCTAGTAGCCTAAAATGAAGTTTTGGTATGTTTAACAGATAAAGGTTTAATCTCCACTGGGATTCCTTGAAAATCTTCCTGCTGATCACCTAGTGTTCGACAACAAATGCAGGATTATCACAATGAGGAAAAAAAACCTGAGGTGTAAGAGTTTTTCTTCCAAGTCTTCTCTGTAAAAGAGAAAACACACATGAAAAGTAAAGCCTGTACTCTAAAAATTTTTTTTTTTTTTTTAATTTGAGAAGATGATGCTATGGAGGGCCAACCTCCTCTCTTTCTTTCAGTTTGTCCTCTCTGCAGAAGAGACCTTTTGTGTCACATGGCAGAAATGAGAGGGTCAAGAGTGCTACCCTCTGCAGTAATGTAAACAGTGGAGGAGTTCCAGGGGTATCAGCTAACTGAGAATTTATGGTAGGGACCAAGGCTGAAACATTAAGGAATATGTTTTCCAGGGGCAATAGGAGCCTATGCCATACAGTTGTGGAAAAATTAATTAAAAAGCAGCCTACAGCGAAGGACTGGATATGAATATACCTATCAACAGAAACAGGGCAAACAGCAGCATTCACATGGGGGGCCTGTTTCTGTTGAGTAGGTCTTGCCCCTAATATTTCTGAGACTCAATCTTGTTGATGAGCGTGATCTGATGCGTGTGTATTTATTGTGCCTAGCAATATTGCCTTGTAAGTGGGCTTAGCAAGGCTTGGATTGAAGGTAGCAATGTTTCCTTTCTGCTTGCTTTCTCCACGTAAGGTGGCACTGCCTAAAATCCCTAGTTCTGAGGGAATGGCCTGAATTATTCATCAGCCAGCTGATGGCAGGTGATGAGATCTTTTCACGCTACAGCCCTGTCACGAGGTGTTTATTGCTCTGTTTCACCAGCAGCCCTGCTATTACTGTGAAGCCAGAAGAACTCCACATAGAGGCATGACATGTATCAGTAAGGATAGCTCTTTAAAGACTCTGTTTTGCCTGGGAGGTCATCTGAAGGTTATTACGAACAAATTATTTCTTCATTTCCGCTGACTGAGTAGATAGCCTTAATGATCTGTCACCTAGCAATAGGCTGCCTGTTCAAACATAAAGAATGGCATACTGATGGCTTATAACTAGAATCAGTTCATTTTAGCTATTCTCTTGTCAAGCATGTTTCCAAGATACATATATTATTTACATATTCATGAGCCTTTACAGACACTGACACCATGAGGGGGCCTGTCTGATAATGTGATACAAGTTTATACTGTGTCTTGAGGCACTTAAAGTCTATTAAGTGAATCAAATCTGTTCACTTCTGTTCTTCCTAGGTGGTGGTCTTGGCCTAAAGGAGTGGAGCTGCAATCAACATTTGTGTACAGTACCTTACTTTTTCCTGTCCACCTACCTCTTTTCCATGTTGAAGTTAATTCCATTTTATAGAGAGACATTAAGCTGAGGGAAATTGCCTTTTAGAAAGTCAGAGCATCATTTTCTCATGTTACTGCTGTTTCAAAATGTACCCATGACTCTTTGTCTGCAGGCAGAGAAGATGACACACCCAAGAAAAAGTGCCTTTTAATTAATTAATTTTTTAAAACTCTACTGAGATGTCAATCTTTGACCCTATTTCTGGTGTGAAAGGGTGGGGAAAAATAACTGTATAAGCGGGGTGGAG
>VZRX01014380.1:44732-68214 GCA_013398075.1 Notiomystis cincta
TTTGTTTGTTTGTTTGTTTGTTTTCTGTCACTGGGACAGAAATTTTATCAATCTTTAATTTGATTTTATCTGCGTTTTTTCTCACACACAAACCCTTGAAATTTGTCACTGTTACTGTTTCAGGTCAGTTCACAATGCACTTTGCTTATATTTTTTCTTTTTAATCTCTAAATTAAAAATAATTTTAGAATATATTTTCTATAACACTTCCTGATGCCATCCTGATGCTTCTTAAAGACCTATTCAGAACTGAAAAGTCATTGCTTAAGCGACCCTGTCCCTCCAGATCTTCATCTTTAACTGCTCTGGCAATTTCAGCCTTGCTTTCACCTAGGCAGCGTATCTTTGATCAAGATGACAGGTACATTTCTAACTTTGAATTAGACTCTGATAACTGGAAAAAGAATGGGGATATTCTCAGGATCCTGAGTATGTTCATCATTTGTCTTTTGAGAATGTCATTAAATTACTTACACATAGGAGTCAATCGAGTAACACTGCCCTTCCCTAAGAACTTTTATGAGGTTAGTAATTTTCTAACATCAGTCAGTTACAGACAAAATAATATTTCCTCTGCTTGACTAATTAAATTTTTATATGTATCAGTGAGAGAGAGCAGCTTTTGATCACAGCCAAAATTTTTAGAGCTACCCTTCTTGAAGACGTTCATGGAGAACTTATTTCTGTGCCTACTGTTAGCTACTTACATGTGCATGAGGGCATTTAAATTCAACATACAGTAGTACATCTACACCTTTATGCTTCTTTGCACAGTCTTCGTGTATTGTCTCGGTTTAATGCTACCTGCTTTGCACTGCAGGGGTCAAGCAAGTCTCTGGACTTCTGAGCACCACACACCTCTATGTTTTGAGAATTGTTAAGGTGGAAAATTTTTCGTTCATGCTGATCATATCCTACAAGGTCCACATGTCTCTCATGTGACTCATTTTGAACTGAAGGGCTCCTTATATTTGTATGGCATTATTTTTAAGACTTCCTGCTACACTTCTGATTTTTTTTTTCTTCCAGAGGATTTACAATTTTATTCTTGGTTTATGGATGGAGTTTTAAATTTAAAGCACTCTGTAAAGTTTTATCATTTCCCTTCTCTGAGATTCTGTGCTTCTCTTTATTTGGTCTTTAAAGAAGAATTCATCTAGGTTGTCACCTTGTCTTATGCAAAGTACATATTCATTAAGTTCCTGAAGTGACAGAGTTTCATAGTTATGATCTGCCTGACTAATGGGTCAACATCTGAACCTCTTTGAATAACAGACAGGTATCTAGTAGATTTTCTTTCAGAGGGTATTTATTGTTTGTAGATACAGATGAAAATAATGTTTAAATTTCTTGTTATTTTGTTTCCAGAAGGCTTTGGTGTCTACAAAACTTTCATCTTCTCTTTAATATTTTTTTGGCTTTTATTCAGGTCAGGTTTTTTTATTCCTGATAGCTTGTGTTTATTCCCCTAGGCCCCTTAATGAAATAGATCCTTCTTATTTTTATCTCTCCATGCTGGACCTACTCATAACTTTTTTTGTTCTATATTATGTTTGCTGCAACATAAGATTTGATTGTATTTGATGATCAGAGAGTTGAAACACCTCTCCTATGAAGACAAGCTCAGAGAGTTGGGGTTGTCCATCCTGGTGAAAGCTCTGTGGAGATATTACTGTACCTACAGGGCCCTACAAGAGAGCTGGGGTAGTTCATGTAGTGGTAGGAAAGGGGGTTATGGCTTTAGTCTGAAAGAGAGTAGGTCTGGAATAAGTATTAGGAAGAAATTTTTAATTTGAGGTTGATGAGACACTGGAACAGGTTTTCCAGAGAAACTGTGGATGCCTCATCCCTGGAAGTGTTGAGGGCTGGGTTGGATAGAGCTTTGAGCAATCTGGTCTAGTGCAAGGTGTTCCTCCCCAAGGACAGCAGGTTTTAAGTAGATAATCACTAAGGCCCCTTCCAAACCAAACCATCCTATAATTCTAGGATTCTGTAATTAAATTATTTTATGTCTGTACTCTAGTGGCTAAGAACTGGCACTAGATTTGATTTGAGGCAGCCTTCAAGGCAATTTAAAGCCATTAGTTTCATATGAGATACCATTGTTAGAAATGAATGGAAGAATATTAAAGACTTGATCTTCTAACAAGGACTGGAGCTTGCTCAGCTGGACTGAAAAGTTGTCACTTTTTCTTTGCCAGTTTAATTTCTCCTATTCCATGAAAAATTCTTCAGTATGTAAGCAGTACATGTTTCTGCTGTTACTGCGTTAGTTTTCACTCAGCAATCCTCTTCTGAGATGCCAGTGGCTGTAGTATTCCAAGGCAGAGTTTAAATGTTCTGGTTTTGAGTCAAATGGATGTGTGAATACATTTGAGTAGTGTGGAAATGACAATTGTCCTCTACAGCTGAAACAAGAGTGCACTTTCCTTTACAGGTATAAAACGGTCAAGGAGATTTTTACTCTTTGGTAGATAGATCAAACGAAATTTTTACTCTTTGGTAGATAGATCAAAAGCTATCCTCAGAAAAAAAATGTCCAGACTGTTGATTTTATTTTTACTCTCCCCCCAACCCCCTTAATTTGTTAGCACATCTAAAAAACTTTCATCTATAAACAGTACAAAAAGGGGAAAAGTCAAATGATTAGGAGTTATATATCCTGACTAAATTTGTATTAGTCTTACATGCTTAAGATCCCATAGATATCCTTTCTATTACAATATACCTGAGAAAAGGACTGGGAAGAAAATGTCTTATTCTTTCAGTATGCCAGCATCATGTGTACCAACTTATTTATTGATGACAACTGAACATTTGGTCTTTCAGAATTTGTTTAAAAATGAAGATAAGTATCAATCACAAAGTTTTATCCATTATTTTAATATTTGCTATATTTATAAAATTTATGTGAGTATGGATATTCTTTGATTTGACTTATGAATTGTGCAGCTCATTTTCAGTGCCTCACTTAAATAAATCATAATGCTTACAAAAATGATAATTGAAAGACTATTTATCTTAAAAACAGGGTTTAGATGCCTAAGTAAATTTGGTGAGTCATGCATTCTCAGAATACTTTTTTTGTTAACTTTCTAAAGTACATGAGTTTTTCCTTGTTTGACCGATATCACAAGAGAGGGATAAAACTCTGATTAAACTTCAGAGAAAGAAGGGGTGAATTAATACGCATGATCAATATTTTAAGTAGTTGGGTATTGCATGCACTTAAAAATAGTGCTTCACAACAATCTGGAAAATTTTACTAAATTAACATAACACGTATACTTAATAATAATGTTCTTGCTTTCTGAAAAGAAATCTATAATGAGATCCCTGAGATAAAATGGCATAAGGAGACAAGAGGTGAATATGCACAGCTCGTAGCATGTGTTTTGATATAGGCTTTTAAAATGGCCAACTGCTCTTTCAAAGAGATCTGTTACATCTAAACTTCATTAGGACTTGATGCTGGGCTGGGGCTATACATGTGGAACTTTTTTGAGTTTTACAAATCAATCTTTAATCATGTGTATTCCTAACACTGAAATGTTTTCTTTAAGTTTTAAAATTAAATACCTTAAGAAGGTATTCTACTAGAAGGCGGACACAATCTGGATCAACATTGCTCTCCTGTCTTGTAAACACGGCTGAGACTAAATCTGTGAAAGGATCCCTGGAGTACTAGTGAGCTGAATTTTCTTTTTCTCTCTTTGGGTTTCTCTGTGCCGCCAGGTGAATGTCAAGGCTCTGGCTATACTTTACCAAGCTGCTAATTCTACACAACTTCCTGTTTAAAAGCATGGTGTTTAAATGATTTTTTTGAATTACAGTTGTAGAAGAATGCAGAATCACAGGACTTTAGGTCTAGAAATCATCGCTTTTTCCTATTAACAGTGCATAGGCCATTCCACAGTAGTACTGCTACTACTGCTAGTCAAAGAAATCAAAATACAGCATGAAGGAAAACAAACATGTATTTATGTTTGTGTGGGCTTACTACCTGGTGTGGTTAAAGTATGGTTAAATCAGAAATGCATGGCATGTATGTGTGTGCTGGAACAAAGGATGCTAACAGCATCTGTCCCACCTTTTCTGCTTCTACTTCTTGCCATCTACCTTGCTCCTAAGTACAGTTAGCTGTCTAGTTACCTACCTTGACCATTTCAAGCTGTTACTCTTTTTCACTAGAGCTTGTTCACAAAACAATTGCTCTCCAGTACTAGGGTAAAAGTATGATGGGGCTGAAGTAATATATCTGACTTTTTCACTGGAAGAGGTTACTTATAAAGTAATGACTGATTTCTTGGATTCTATTTTGCTCTCAATCACCATATCTAGATACCAAAAATCTGAATGTAGCTCTGAATTCTGTGGAGAATTATAATGTGGACCATGTTTTGTCAGAGGCAGGGATTTTAATTTTCATCTTTGGATCACAGTTGGGAATCTCTCTTTGTTTTTAAATGCCTAAAAATCCAAACTATTTGTATACTCCTAAGAGAGAATGCTAACAAAACTGGGACGCTTTTGGTGACCTACATCCATGCTGATTACCTGTTTCATTATTGTTTGCTCTCAACCAAAGAAAATAAAATATGTGTCAGCAGTAATAAAAATTGGAAGTAGGTCAGTCTACAAACCCTCTGCAACAAAACCAGAATAGAATGGATATTTTCCAGAGAAAAAAGAGAAATAAATATGTAAATGAAAGGCAATTAAAAATTTTATACTTTTAGTTGGAATGATTAGCAGATTAAATTACCTCTGTATTCTGTACTGTGTAAATTGCACCCTTGGAAAAAGGAGGCACTACAGATAAATTACTTTAATCTTCCTGGAAAGAATTTGAGAAAGATACTAGGATTTACTTAGCTGATTCCAAATTCTCCTTTCCTTTCAGTGGGCTTGGCAAGACTGTGAGCAACCAGAACAGGACCTTCAAATGTTTCAGCAAAATCTGGAAGAATTTTCATACAAAGGGAGGAAGAACTTTATATTTGGCTAGGCAAATATTTTGCTTCCTGTGTGGAGGCTTTAATCTTAGCTCAAAGAGGGATCAATATATGTCATGGCGTATTATCATAATTGGATGTTTTAACTGTGTTTTATCGCAAATAAAATTTCAGATATGTTCCATTGATATTTGCTTTTGAGGGATTTGATTCTGAGAGATGAATGTGCACTTTCTAATCTAAGTTTCCAGTCTTAACTTAGCAGCACCCTTTTCTGCTGTTTTGATCTATGAATGTCTGAAAATTTTGTATTAAAATAAATGAGTTGATTTTAATGTCAATTTAACATATATAACATATAGTCTTGAATCTCAATGGAACTCTAAAGGAAGTGGGTCCTCAGTGAACAGATTCACATCTAAATCAACACCTATTTGAGGATTTGTCCACTACATCATGCTGTCTCAAAAAAGGCTTGTCAGTCTCTTTATACCCCCTGGAGACTAGTCAGCTGAAATTCCACAAACAGAGAAATTTTGCTGGAAACTGTGCTGGTATGATTTCAGAACTCTATTCTCTAGTAAAAGTTTTCTATAATGGAACTGAAATAGCTTCATAGAAATATCTTCATTTATTTACTCACAGACTTTATCTGGGTAAATAAATGAATGAAAAAAAAAGCCATGAGAAGGTTGCTAATTGCATGCAGAACTGGGTTTGTCTGTGGTATAGCTGTGAATATAACTGCCTTCAGTGGCTTGTTGGGAGCTGTGCTTTGCATTTTTGGCTACAACAGTGTTGATGAAACACTAATTTTTGGGCTATTGCTGAACAGTGATTTCACAACAACAAGGCTTTCTCTTTCTCTGCCCCTTCATCTCCCAAATGTCAGGAAGTTTTGGAGGGCAAGAGTTCGGGAGGGGATACAGCTGGAACAGCTGGTCCAAACAGTCCAATAGCATAACCTATGACACTTGGAACAATATGCCCAGGAAAGGGCATGGCAGAGTCATCATCCCTGAGATATTTAAAATACACATAGATTTGGCATTTAGGGAGATGGTTTCATGTTGGATTTGGCTTTGTTAGGTTTACAATTGGACTCAATGATCTTAAAGGTCTTTTCCAACCAAAATTATTCTATGGCTATATGAATTCATGCCTGGCAATAAAAGTTCAGGCAAAGGATTAGGAAGGAGAGACACTTATGTCTTTGACCTTTGCCTTCTTAAGTAACCATTAGGTGTGCTGAGTGTCTTCTTCACAGTGAGTGCCTGGATACCTGACTGCCCATGAGAATTAGTGAAATAATCCCTCTTCCTGTTTTGCTCTCATGCACTACTCTTACTTTCCTTATTAAACTGTCTTCCTCCTGACCCATGAGCCTTTTCATCTTACTTCTATGTATCTCCACAGCCTAAAGAGAGGAGAATGTGTGAAAGGTAGGGTAAGACTCACCATGGTTCTTTTCAGCACTCAAATGGAAGCTTGAGGAATTCAAGGTAAAGGCTGCAATTGGGAGTGGTGATGAGCAACACTTAGACTGGATGTTGCTGAAAAGTAGAATGATTGTGGGGAGTATTTGTTGTTGTAAAGTGGTGAAGGGAGGAGTGATGGATCTTCACAGTATGTATGAATTGTCTACCTTTTGCCAGTATTGATGATACTGCTTTGATTTTAGTATGACAAATTTTTATTGTTGATGTTGATGTAATTGTAGTTTATGAAGATTGTCTGATGAATGTATATTTTAACAGCAGCTCTTAAATATGTGCTCACAGTGGTCAGAGTGGAAATATGGTGCTTCTTTGGCAAGGTTTGGACAGTAACAGATGGTGCTGACACAGCTGGCACAAGCTCTCTTCAACTGGTCTGCTGCAGGTCATGGCCAAACCTACCCAGCTGAGATGGTGGCGCCTCTGGGAAACCTTGTTTAAGAAAGGACAAAACACTGCTTGACAGAGAAGTGTGAGACAAAATGTGAGAGAAGCAGACCTGCAGACACCAAGGTCTGACAAGAAGGGATAGGTGAGGCAGGCACCAGGGCCCAGATTCCCCTGCAGTGGTGGTGGAGACCATGGTGAGGCAGTTTGTTCTGCACTGAGCTTGTGAAGGACTGCAGCTGCAGCAGGGGAATTCGTCCTGAAGGAACATGAAGCCCAGAGAGTGACTGCAGGAGCAGGCACCTGGCAGGAGAGCTGAGCTGTTACATCTAAATGTTCTAAGAAATGGGAAAGGGAATATATGTAACAAGATTTAGACAAATATATAGGTCCTTTAAATCTTAAGATACCATTGACAAAAAAGAGATTAAACCAGATACTCTAAATCTTAAACTGCCATTGTCAGCAAAACAAACAATACAGTACAGCTCTAAATAAAATAAAATAGAAAAATTAATAGCATTACATTAATCGGTAGATCTTTTTTCTTGGTAGTAAATGTCATAAGTAATTTTTATATTGCTTTGAGGTGGATGTATGCTAGCATAAATAGTTATTGAACAGGACATGGATTCATATATTATAATAGATTATAATTGCTGGCACACACGAAACACACATTAATGTTTAACAGACTCCAGAAATCATGGGTTCTGCTGACTGTGTTTCATGAAAGCTTATACAGAAAGTGATTATATGATGAAGTGTCCTTTTTTTATCCTGTGGAAAACCATTTAGGATCTTCATTGTTCCAGCATCATAAGTACTTCTTAGGAATAAATATTGATAATTTCTCAAGCACAGTAAATAAAGTTTTAGGTTGATTATTACAAGTCATATAAAGAAAGTCTTTCTTGATAAGAATGCTGAAGTGGTTATTTTCTTTTGGCTCATGTTTTTCTTTTTAGTGATGATACTACTCTCCAGAAGCTTGTTTATAAAATTCTTTTTGTGTTTTGCTATTTTTAAATAAGGAAAGAAGACCAGAAACAGAAGACCAGAGTTAATTTCCTAACCTATTTAAAATTACACTCTTTTGGTCAGCAATAAGCTGACCAGTAAAATAGCATTAAATGGAGCCTACAATAACTTAATTGCTTTAGTAGTAGTTTATCAACAGTGACGAAAGATGAAAAAGACAAATTCCTTTATAAGTGTAATAAAAGAACAGTCTTTCTATTCTAATTAAAATATTTTAGATAAACTCTTCTTGCCAGTTGTTAATAAATGTGTATTTCTGGACCTTGTGCTTTTATGGGACATGGATGCCATAGATATGCAAATAAACTCCTGAGTTAGACAAAACAAAGCCAAACCAATCCTTTGATGGAATGTGGAAGAGATTGTGAATGGCCTGCCATTGTCTCTTCTATAACATCAGTAACTAAACCTCATCTGCCACCATTAAGACCAGACTGATGGAATATTTCAGCTTTCTGGAGGAAAAAGTTTGTTTAGTCTGTGTTGGATTTGGTGACTCAATGTACGGGGATACCTAGAGATGTTTTATTTCTCATATACAATCCAAATTAATATTATATGTGTTTGAAAAGTCAGTCATTGCTGAGTAATATGTTAAATCCATCACATAAACTGTTTATGATGAAGAGTAGGAGAAAGATTGCTCATGCAGCTAATGAAGTCAGGTAAGCTGGATAGACACCTTACTGCTTGTTAATTTTTTTTTTAATTTAGTACATGGATGAGTAGTCAATCCACAAAATTTAGAGAAGGTCTATAAAGTACAAGTGGAGGGTAGTGTAGTATTTTGCATTAAATGAAAGTAATTAAGGATATAATTAAAGATGAGGGCATAAGAATAGAATCAAATGGAAACTGTAATGCAAGGAACAAGTAATAGGAGTAAGAACTTTGTCAAGGATTCATAAGTAACAGGTAGTACATAAAGATCCCAAGTTGTTGACTAAGCTATATCAATCTGCTTTGCAATAAAGCAGAGCAACTGGGTATCATGAAAGGAGAAGGACTTAACTTGTTAGTGAGACATGAAAACATATGAAAGCATATAATCAGTAGAGAAATTGAATAATGGTGAGTGCTTTAGTCAAATTCATCATGGTATAAGGAAAAATGGGATAGGACTAGGTTCTTTAGAATGACATTATCTAAACTGCTTTATAAGAGGGCACACTAGCTTCAGCTTAATGATGCATTCCCTACACTGTGCTCTATAAACGTGTAATAAATGTTGGTATTAACAAATTGTATGGAGAACCTCTTTGTGCAGATCATGGTTATGGGACCTTCTGAACTGTAAGTTTTCTATGCTAGCAAGAAGGTCCACTGTAGAAATAGAAGGTTTGATATGAAAGTCTGAAGCCAATGGTAAAACTCACCTTGATTTCAGTTGTGATTGTTTCCAGTTAGGGGTTTATTAAAGTGTTTGCTTTGAATTTGGCTTCCATCTTTGAGTGTCTGCCACTAAGTCGTTTCTTAAATGTCTAAATACAAAGGAGACACAAAAATTTATTTTCTTTTATTTCTGCAGCTGGCCCTGAACTAATGGACATGAGAAGGAGTTGTAGGCACTCTGTCTGTCTTACTGTTAAACCCATGTTTTCTAATATACTTGATAGTCTGCTCATGAAAATGCGTTCTGCCTTATGAGTTTTAAATTGCTGAGTCTGAGAAAAACATCTGTATTGTGTTGTTTGTTTTTTTCAAAGACTGAAATTGATTTGAGTAGTGGGTTATCGTTACCAGTTTGTTTGTACTGGATTGTCTGCATCTATGTAAGTATATATTGCTTTCAATCCTCTTCCCCCTTGACTTCCTGTTACAATATAAAATTTTTAAAATTACTTTAAATTGATTAGCCTTTGAGTCTTGTCCTTCATATTCTCACTCCCTTGCTTTCCCTTCTCCTTTTCCCTAAAGAACAAAAAGGGAAAAAGTCAGGCAGCTAAGAAAAACTGCATTTCTAAGAGCAGTAAAGAATATATATCTCCTCTGGGTAAACCTCATTCTAACAAAGATGTATTTTCATAACGACAGTTTTGATCTGTTATTCAAAAAATTAATTTTGTTATAGTCACTGTTTATTGCATTCCTTCCTGTGTGGTGCCTATTAGAATATAACATTATGGATGTCCTTCAGTAATATGATGGGAGAAAATATGATGGGGCAAGGTAAATCTGAAGATGTCAGGGAAGTAACTGCCTTTCATGTTCCCAAGCTGAACCCTAGACCCAGATGGCACTAGGGAGGAAACAACCTAAGTTGTTCTCCACTGTAAAGAAGAAGAAACTAAGACCTTGCACAATATTTCATCATTCATTGATGTAATAGGAAGAATGCTCTTAGAATGCTTTTTACTTTTTAATGAGATCACCAGTCCATGAGCATGCTGTGCCAGGACAAGAACAAGCCATGGAAAAAACCAGGGCAGTGCTGGTCTTGGCCCACTTCTTCTTGCATATTTCCAAAGAGATTTGAACATGTCTTCTCCAAACCACTCTTGTTTGGTTTTGGTTTTGTTTTAGAAATTGCAGCATTTTAGAACATGTGAGTATTGGAAATCTCATACTTGGAGTATTACAGGTGTTTCTGGTTTTAAAAATATTACATGTGATTTTAAAAAAAAATTATTTTAGAGGATTTAATTGAAACAAATCCACATTTTATCTACTTGGAAGTCTCTGTAGAGAGAATATTATATTGGCATTTCTTTTCATTATCAAGTTTTCATGGTACACTCCAATCTATTCTTTTAGATTGTTATTTGCATCTTAATTTTCTCTTTGTGTTTTATTTTCACATTCTTCCATTCGATTCCTTTTCTTTTGGGGAGGAGGAAGGGCCAGGGAGTGGGAGGAATGTTACTTATTCTCTGTAGTCTGCTTGTCAATTTCTTACAAGTTTAATGTAAATCCAGTAATATTTTGATACTACAGAAGCTTTCAGACCTCTGAGGCTGAAGAACACCAATTTGCCCCAAGACCTGAATAAGGAAATTATTGATTAAATGCTAACACAGGACATATATTAGAAATCTAGAAAATATAGCACCTGAAATTTATGCTGGTTGTGCTACTTTGTAGAGACAGGAAGAGTTCAAATATTTAACATCCTCTTTTGTCTAAAAAGATAAAAAAGTTATAGTGGCAGCCATTTGTTGTACTGAAGGTAAAATCAAGTACCAACATCAAGACTAAATTGATATTTGTGTTACTAACAGAACAATTGTACATGCCTAATACAAAATCTTAATATATGCCTCTTCAATTATTTCATGAGTCAAGGTAGATTGTCAATTTTGAAGCTACACTATGGAAATTATTTCTGTTGGGCCTTTACCAATCAGATTCTCATTTAAGCACTGTCCTTGAAAATGAGTGTCTTTTATGAAAGCATCAAAAGAATCTTAATCCAATAGTTGCATGATGCACTGTGGTGGGTTGGCCATGAGTTGTCCACCAAGACACTCTATCACTCCCATTCTTAGGAGGACAGGGAGTTTGCTCTGGAAGACAAACTCCAAAATTACAAATGCTCACTCCCTGCTTCATCCCCAGCCTTTCTCTTAGCTGTTATTGCTAAATCAAAGTCATATGGTATGGAATATTCCTAATATCCCTGTGGTCAGTTTGAGTGAGCTGTCCTGGCTCTGTTCCCTCCTAAATTCTTGCCCATGCTAGATTACTGACCCTTTAAAGGATGAGGAGGCTGTTAGTGAGACATTGCTGATGCTGTGTTATCAAAACCTTTCCAGCTACCAATGTGCAACACAGCAGTATGAGAGGTGCTGTGTGGAAAATTAGCTTCATCCCAGCCAGAGCCAGTAAATGCACAGATAGAAAAATGTCTGTAGCCTGTTACACGTTCACATTTTCTGTGAACCTTGCTTAAACCTACTTGAACAAGAAAAACTGAGCGAACACTTGTGCCCTGCTTGTCAGTTGCCCCATGCTTTGGTCTTCCACTAATGTTAATATACCTAGGGCCTTCCTTAACTGACCAACATGGTAGGGTTTTTTGAGTATGGTCTGTATTTTGAACTTTTCTAGAGAATGCCATTCTCTGCTTAGGCCTTCTTGTTAGCCAATTTGATTTGCAGTTTTCTGTTAACTAAAATAAGCAGAAATTGTACAAACTTTAGACTCTGATTATGGGATGCTGCCAATTACACTCAGTTTTATGTAAGTTTCTTATATCTGTATGATAGATAATCTTAGCAGGATTTTATTGTGAAATTCCTTGACGTGTTAAACTCAAACAGAAAAGAAATATCTTGGCTGAAATTTTTCAGGTTCCTTAAGATGGTCCAGTTGATGTTGGGCAAAAAGAGTGAGGGACTCCCAGCTGTACCCATGTGTCTGACTCATAGATACTCCTTTGTTTTAGCTGTGAGGAGTTTTCTGATCTTAGCTGGAACTGTAAACGAGTCTAGGTTTATATCAGTCCTGTTTATCCTGTTTGCTGTGGCAGCTGCTCTCTCCTTCAGGAATGTTTCCTGTTAAGAGTAAGAAGTAAATTGTGTTGTGTGTATACATATTTGATTGTGAAATCCTGATAGTTTTAATTATTTAAGCACATATTCATTGAGTCAGCCAGTTGCAAAACGGTGGGCAGCATTTTGTTAATTGAGAGGTATACAAAAATTTTTGAAATGAGCTAGAGTAGCCTTATAGTTACCTCTGACCTGAATTACCACTACAATTAATGTTCACACAATAAATTACTTAAGCCACCCACAGGTCAGAGAATGGCTCACTTTACTATCTATTCAATTCTTCTTGCACATTGGGGCTGTAATAATGATTATTATTTTAAAAGCTTTAAAATTACTTTTATGGAAACCAAATGGGGGAAAACAATACAAAAGCTAGCAGCCATTCACCACATCTATTTCCCAAACCCACTTAAAAATAGAGATGATTTTGGAAAAGTCTTTCATATCAGAGCTTGGGCTCTGGATGTATAAGATTATTTTTCAACAATATAAGGTGCATAAGTGCCTTTTCATTGCATGAAGAAAGCATGCCTGCTGGCAAATGAATCATATTATAAAAATTGATTGTATCCCAAAAGGGAAAAATGTTATTGAAGATCCAATGGCCTGGGATGATACACCATTGATCATTGTAAGAAATACTTCCAGAAACTGTTTTTAATCTTTCCGCCAGAGCATTAGCAATTATTCTTTAGCCCATGGTGAGTAATGACTTGAGTTTCCCAGTTTCCCAATCGATAAAACATTTACCCTACTGCTACAAATGTGCTCTTCGCTTAGACAAGCAGAATTTTTCTTCCAATTACTCTTTTTTTTAGTGTGACCTCATAAAATGTTTTTGAACGTATTTCAAGGTTTTTTAAAGAAAAGGAACACTTTCCCTTTTAAAAGAAAAGGAATACTTTCCCTTCCATGTACTTTTCCTCTCTTTCTTCATTCTGTTTTGAGAAATAAGTCATTAACTTGCCCAGGATTCTGGCTCTTCTTGGATTGATTAGTGGATGCTCAATCCTATTCCATCAAAATTTGAAACAATGGATGCAGCTAAATTGCCACATATATTTTTAGTTTAAAAAATAAAAATTATATAAGAAGATAATAACTTCTTCCAAAAGCATTTCTTATTTCTTAAACAGATATGAAAGTTGTCTTTGCTACGTCCTACTCTATGCACACCCACAAAATAAAAAATGCTGTAATATCGTGACTAATGGAGAACAATCACCAAGCACAATGCTAACAGGCTAATTAATAACTTTGCAGCAAGTCAGATCTGTTGAGATATAAAGATAGATGCTCGTAAATACTCTTTGATGATTGGAAAGTTAATGTTCAATCAAGATTTTCTTCCCCAATGATTGCATATTATCTCTCTCTGTATGAAACATACAAATACACATCTGATGTAAAAAGTTCATAGCCATTATTTCGTATTCTATATGCCCTGTACTTGGAACAAGGTGTATTTTACTGCATTTATTAGAAGCTTCAACTCTCACATTTGTACACTCAACTCTGAGATCTTAAAAGGATCTAGTTTCTTATGTGCTTCAGTGGATTTAATGGAGAGATGAAATTTCAAATCATAAACTTCCCTGTGAAGAGGGAGGTAAACAAATAATCCAGGCTGTGCATACTCTGGGAGTTGTGTTTGTTCTTGACCAGAGCAAATAGCAAGAGGAGATTTGAGGGAAGAGCTGGAGGATGAAAGATAAACAGATTGTAAAGATGTATTGGCAATTCAAAATAGAAATCCAAATGCTTGCCTGTACTGGGACAGAGTAGACTCTATAGACGTCATAGATTTAAATCATCTGGAGGTTCACTCCAAGAAATTAGGATTACATAGGTCATGTTCCTTGCATAAAGAGTAGACTACTTATTTATGATTTTACATATAGAGGTAGAAAAATTATAGCAAACACTTTAAACAAATAGTTGGTCAGAATTAAAATCTGTGGTAAAGTGACCTAGGAGAGTAGGAAAGACAAACTGGAACTATAAATGTTTCTCCCCCTCACCACTCTCTAGTTTTCATCTGCTATGCTGGGACAAGGAACAGNTTCTTATAACAAGCAGCAAAGTGCCAAAAAGCAAAAAGTCTAAACCACATTGCTATCCAAAATATAATACTGAAGGTTGAATATTTAATAAATCTTTATCTAGGCCAATCATTTGGTTCCATGGTAAAAATAAACTTCATATATTTTGTGCTGATTTAATAAGGAGTAATCTGGTCAAGCTCCACAGCATCAGGATTGCCATAAGAGTTAAAGACAATACGAAGTTAGGATGCTTTCATAGCTTGTGCTGAAGTACTGGTTGTTTATCCTGGTTGCCATGAGTCCTGGGACTCCAGAAGGAGGTCAGGTTTGCTCACCCAGTCCTGTTCCTTGTGCTTTGATTACTCTGGGGATGGAGGCACACTTTGCATACCTGCTCCCTTGATCAAGATAACATGTACAGTTCTAAAGATATTGCCTCCTGCCATCTCTTTATCTACCCTGCTGAATCTCAGATTCTAGGCTTCTAAGCTGTGACTGTAAAATTGGTATGCTAGGAATCTATTTTTAAAATGCTAATGCCTGCGGACACTACTGTTCTCACAGCTAGCATGCTAATTTATCTTTGCAACATTTCCAGCAGAATTTTGTTTATTAGACTTATTCTAGAAATTGCTGTAGTTCAGTGATGGTCCTGTGCAATGGTACAAAATTTTTAAGTCTACTGTGCTGCTCTTTTTTATCATGCTTTGACATCAGCTGGCAAAGAAGTACTACACAGTTGTTAATGCACGTCCCACCCATGCACCCCTGGGATGGGAAAAACAATCAGAAAAAGGTAAACCCCATGGTTTGAGATAAGAGTCTTTTGGCAACTGAATTAAAGCTACACTACTAAAAATAAAAATAAAAAAGAGAACAGAATAATACCAAGAGAAACAAATGATTCACAGTTCAGTTGCTCAGCATCCGCTGAGCAAGGCCCAGCCTGTCCCCCAGCAATGATCAGTGCCTCCTGGCCAGTTCCTTCCAGCTTATATACTGGTCATGGTGTTCTGTGGGATGGAATAACCCTTTGGCCATGCTGGATCAGCTGTTTTGGCTGAGCTTCCTCTTGGTTTCTTGTGCACCTGCTGGCTGGCAGAGCATGGGAAACTGCGAAGTTCTTGTACTACTGAGCAACAACTAAAACATCAACGTATTATCAATATTATTTTTGTACTTTATCCAAATGAGGTTTTGTACCAGGTAGTAGAAAGAAAATTAACTCCATCCCAGCCTAAACCAGGGCAATATGTACTCCTCAATTGCAATACATATAACAAGGAGACTGAAGTTTCTTCTGAGATACTATTTTAACTGAACTGATCAATCAAATGTTTGGGTATGAGGTTCTTTGAATTTTGGTTTGGGGGATTTTGTTTTGTTTTTTTTGGTTTTTTGGGTTTTTTTACAAGACAAGAATCTGCTCCTATCATACCAAAGTATAGGCAGCCCTATAATTAGAGAAAAGAATCTTAATTTCTTTTTCTTTTGTGCTTTGAGCTGTACCAGTATCATAATTTGTAGCTATATTATGTGGTGTCATTTAGCTCCAGCTGGAAATGTGATGTATTTGAATTTTGCACTTCAAAATCCAGAGAAAGCTTATATTTAGTGCTGATAAATTTCTTTAGCAAATCATACCAATGTGAAGTATCACCTGGTATAGGCTGAGGTCAAATGTTGCTTTGTAAAAGCTCTTTGCTTCTGCTTGTATTGACTCAGAATACATACCAGGATAGGATATGTGTCAGCACTTGTTCTCATTCCTTGCTGCCCTGAGGAATGAATATAGATTTAAGAAGTCCCAAAGGGTCTTCAGGATGATGGGAAAGTACTGAATTACCTATTCCCCAGTGAAGGAACAGACAATGTTTGGAAGCAGCCTTACTTTTTTGTTTCATCCAGAAGTTATCCTGAAGTGTGACATCCTTGTGCTTTTTCAAAAGAAAGAGTTTAATGGATTTCTTTTATTGTAGATGAGTGTGAAGGTATGTGATACAAATTTTTCACAGAGTTGGAAATGGACAGCTAAAATGAGAGCTCCTGAGAACAATTTATCCAGTCTAAATTATTTTATTCATTTGAAGACCTTCTGGAAAGGCAGCCATCTTCTTAGAGAGGTAAAATCTGTTTTCATAGAAGAATACCTCACTATTACCCACAAGTGATATGTAAAGATGTAAGAATATATTCTGATGTGTGAAATCTAATTCTGGCTTTTTGCTGCAGTGGTTATAGCCATAGTGAAGCTGAGGTCTGGATCTTACACTTAAGCAATGTCACAGTGAAGTTACTGGCCAGAAAAGTTCCATTTAAAAGAGTCAGCTGCTGGGCTGGATAGTCATGTCCCATCTCCCAGGAGCACAGCTGCTGTTGGCAGGTCTACAGCGCCTCATTCAGTTTCATCTTTCCATTTCAGCCTAAGCTATAAGACCTTTCCTTACATTTTCTTCCAAAATGTCATCTTTCTATTTTTGCAAGTAAGAATTTGGACAGAGTGGGAAGCATCAGTGGAGAGACTGGAACCCAAATGGTCTAGAAAAGTCCAAAGACTGGCCTTTAGATGGCAGTGTGTACCTGTTGAATAGCAATTTGGTCACCGGGGTAAATCTGCGAAGCAGAAACAATTTTCTAAGGTGGAACTGTGGCAAGGTTCTATTCTTGGACTAAAATGAAGTGCAGATCCCACCTAAGATCCCAGCTTATCAGAATTTCATTGTTGTCTGGCCGCCTCTGGTTAAAATTTAGTAAACAAACAGGAGGAAATTATTATGCTTATGGTTTTTCTTCTAAATTTGAAGAACATATATTGAAACTTTTGATTTGGATTTATCAGAGAAAATCTAGATTAATAGTTGCCTGTGATACAGTTTTACCTGTCCCTACTCCTTCATGCAAAGATTCCACACAGGGTTCAAGGAAGTTAATATTATAGTTACATGTGATGTGAAAACCAGATGTCATGCACCAAATTCTACCTTTGGACAGACAAAGCCATCTGGGAGGGAGATTCATAAATACGTATAAGCCCAGGGATTATCATGTGCACTTAGCAGGAAAATACGAGTCTAATATATAGTCTCTTTGTGCTTTTGCAGAGGAGAAAAGAAGAGCTAATTTTCTGTGTCTTCGAGGAGTCATTGGGGCTGTCACTTCTAATATACTCTGTATTTGTGCTGTACATAAATCTACAACCTATTTTGTTTGCTTGCAATTGTATTACATTCATACTGTAAAGGCTGTTTGGTTTTTTGAACAACTGATGTTTTGTTGCATTCTGTAGAGTCATTAACAATGGACAGAGTGGAGCTAAGATCTGCACAGAAATAAAATTGCTCAGTAAATTTTACTTCATATTTTATGTAGGCCATATACATTTTTCTTCATCAGTTTCTATGAAATCTTTGGGGAAATCTTTGAATATTTGGAAGAAATTTCTCATCTGTCTGTCAACCAAAATGAACAGATATTTAGAATTCTATTTTAAATATAGCAATTTTTACAAGTGAAGATTTATATGTACATAATATATATAAATTCCACTCTAAAAATCATGACATTCTCAGGATTAAAAAGTGTAATTTATTTCTAAACAATTTTTGGGATGCATATACCCCAGATAGGAATTTCTAGTCCTGTTTATCAAAGAATACTCCAAGAATTGCTGATGTATCCAAAACAAGTAACTTCAAGTCATTGACAAATACGTGAGAATTCATGATTGTACAAATGTTTATCAACAGTGCACATGGGTAATCTTAAAACTCACCAACAGCTAGCAGATAACTTCAGCAGATAAAGACTCACATGACCCCATTTTTTCCCTGAACTTTATCTTTGTTCAAATAAAAGAAGCTACATTGATTGCATATGCTGCTTTATACCTTATGTCCTGTAGCTATGATGATCTAAGGATTAAAGATATGGGCCAGTCCACACAGGCCATACTATGCCAATTTTTGTTCAATCATTATCCAACTCAAGCACATTTCATGGCAAATGTAGTTACTTTAATACTAATGTGACTTTTATACAGACCAGCAAAAAAATTCTATTCCTGTTTTTATTCACTTGAACAGTAGACTCCTCGTTGGTTACAGTGATGAAGGACTAACAGTTAAATTACTGAGGGATTTATCTTACTCTCACAAGCACTGAGAAAAACATTGGTGAATTTAGGGAAACCTGATGCAACTCTATCAAATTTTTAAATTAGGCCATCTATTTAGATTTATTAATAATAAATTCCAGGGCAGAGGCATGCAATATGATCTAATGCAGACTAGAATTTCCAACCCTTTGACATTTTCAGTATATGATTTCAACTCTCCCTAGACTTCTCTTCGCTGTCTGACAGTCTGCCTCAGGTATTTACCTATTATGTGGGTCTTTGGAAGTGGATGTGTTTTTACAGAGCCTATCATCATAGCTATGTTGAGAAGAAGTAGAGCAGTAACTGTAATGCACCTGCCCATTTAGCAAGATACAGAAGTACTTGGAATCTCAGGAAGGGCATAATCTCTTCTACAGCAGTGAGTGAGAATCAGCAGATGTGTTCATTTTTCTGGTATTATGCTGCAGTTCTTGATCTCAGTACTTGTCCTGCTACACTGCAAGTAAAATTGAAGGATTATGAATGTATCTGGTTCAAAAGACTTACCCTCCAGGTCTGTTTGGAGCAGTTTTACAGAACTGAGGTTAAACAGTGACACAAAACCCAGGGTGGCCTACTTTCAGTCCACCTTACAAGTTTTTTTGAAAGCTGTTTTTAGCTCTTGTCAATATCTTTCTGCAAAGGTTAAAGTTCATACAATGTCTTTTGCTTGTACTATGTTTTGTTTTCAGTTTTGTTTTTTTTTGGTTAGTGATTATTAGTTTATCACTGATGTAATCTGTTTAAATTGATGTAGAAACAGTACGTGCGGTTGCTGCTTCCTCTGAACAAAATCTTGGTTGAACCTTTTAGCATTTCTGTTGTGTTCCACTGTGGGGAACTGCATCGGGCTCTTTTAAAAATAGATGGTCAGGAACGAAATTAATTTGAAGGTTGTACCTGAGAACGTTTATTGGTAACGAAGAAACAAAATAAAGAGTTACCCTCCCTAAGAGGGCTAGAAAAGGCAGAGCAAGAGGAAGAAGAATAGTAAAGGAATGGGTGTGGGGGTGGGGAGAGAGAGAGGGGAGAGAGAGAGGGAAAAAGAAGGCCGGGAGGTCCACGGGAGATCGCGGAGTGCGTCTCTGCCCACAGGGCAGGGGCTGTGCCTGCTGCCTGCCCATGCACGGCTCGCCAGGTGACGGGAGAGTGGGCACGAGGAGAGGGGCGCTCGGGCACCAGGGACAGAAGCCGGGACACGGTGGCGGCGAGGATGAGCAGTGGGCTGGCTCGGAGGCGGGCAGGGCTGGGCATGGGGGGCTCAGGCAGGGACTCAGAGACGAAGCAGGCAGGGCGTCGGTCAGGGGCACAGGGAGGCAGGGCAGCCGCCAGGGTGAGCAGGAGCCAGCGAGGGCAGGACAGCCAAAAGGGAAAGGGCAAGGGAAGAAGCAGACCTCAGTCAGCTGAAGCTGAAGCAAGACCACAAGACTCAAAAGCCTCAATTTAAAACTAAGTCTGAAAAAGCCCCTTGAATCACCGAACCTCAAAAGCAAAAGCACAGTCTCAAAAAGCCCCAAGCCAAAAGCACATACTCGAAGTCCANTGTATGTGTATGTGTATGTGTATGTGTATGTGTATGTGTATGTGTTATGTGTATGTGTATGTGTAAGAACACATTTCAGTCCTCAACAAACTGTTTACTGTTCAAACATTAAATAAATGTAGAACTGTTTTAATCAGCTGAACAAATATTTAATGTACACTCCTGTGTAAGAGCTATGTTTAAAAATATCGCTTATGCAGTTAAAACATAGGGAATTTATGGAAACTAATGCTCTGAAAGGTAAAACAAATACTGTCTAAACAAAACTTGCACGTAAAAACGAAAGTCATATCTTGTCAACCTCTGTCTAATGTAATCTTCGTTATTGACACCACCAGTCTTTTATGTTGAAGTGTTAGCAGGATTGGCTTACCGCGAAAATGCTTTGGTTTTCAAGAAGTCATAATTGCAGTGCAGAAATAGGATTAGTTTCTAATAAACGAACTGAGGAGTGTAATGTTAATGTTACATTCACAGCAGGGCTTCCTCTGTAGAGTAAATGTTTGTTTACTCTCTGGGATCCAAACACTGAAGGTCATTCATTGCAGGAGTAGCTGGATTTCCGTCTACAGCTGTTAGAAAGGATTTGTAAAAAGTCTGACAGGAAATTACAACTTCTTTGAAAACACATGTGCCTGAATAGTTTCTGTGTAAATATAGTACAATGCTGGCAGAAAGAACAATTTTTTTAGATATAATCTCTTGAAAATACATAAATGTGCTTCACCTTGGTTCTATCTATTTTCATACAGTTTAGAGATGTCTTTTTGTCTTTCCTTGGAATGAGTATGTGTCAGCAGGAAGTTTTTCAAATTATTATGTAGTGACAAAGAGGTGGTATTCCCATTGACCTCACAAATTGGAGCACAAATTTAGCACCTTTACTCACATGCATTTTGTTAATAAAAACCATCAGAACCTGTTGCAAACTCTTCTCTCATCAACTGTTTGCTTTATTGTACATCAATGCAAATGTAATACTAGGCAGAATACTTTTCATTACTTTTAATGAGTACAGGTTAACATTCAAATATGGCACAAGTTCTATAAACATGACCTTAAATGCCTAGTAGAGCAAGAAACAATGTCAGAAATATATCTGTTTCAATTAGACATTAATTGAGCCCAGTCTGCCTCTTACTGAAGCAAGGAGCACAAATCATTTTTCCATAAGAGCACAACAGAGCATATCCTGGTCACTCAGACACCTCTTTTGAAAATACTCCTTCCTTCAGATTCCTGGTTACTTCAGGTGAGGACCAGAAGGTAGTAATCATTAAAAGCAAGAGAAACCTGCAACTCAGCAAGAGTTCATTAAAGTTATGATGTCCAGAAACAAGTGAGTAGACAGTTGTATATTCTGAGGCTCCTTGTGTGCTCAAAGGGAGTGGTGAAAGCCACCTGAAGGAAGGTAGTCCTTTCAAGGATTAAATTTGCTTTGAGCTAATGGTAAACTAATGGTGACTGAATTCCTCACTCCAAACCAGTGTTTTACTTATCTGTAATGGTGGTGGTATGAGTCAGAACTAGTTGTACTTATATCAGGAGAGAGGCACTATGCTTGACCAGAATTCCAAAGATGTATTTTAATTATACTTTTAATTGCTTCTGACTCCCTCAAAGTTTGTGGAACATGGGAGTTCAATATCATATGAGATTACTTGCATCGTTTAACATACCATATGGCTCTTCTATATCTATTTTAAATCATTTTCTTAGATGAAATAGCATTAATGCAAACATTAAAGATAAAATATGAGTCCAGGCATGTTTAGTTTAGGAGAAACAAAGAATTGATCCATCCCACATGCACTTGGTTGGAAAATATTTTGGAAACCAGGGAGATCCAAGATCTTCATCAATAGGTTTTTGGAGATCTCCCTCAGAGGCTGTCTGGAGCTCCTCTGTGCTGAAGTGTATAAACTTGCAGAAGGAAATATTTCTCCCACCAGCATAGCCCTTCTCTTCTGCAGAGCTGATGCACTGTAGCAACAGCACTTTGAAGACAGCATGAAAGTCATGGTGAGAAGAGTTATACTCAATTCCCTGGAATGGCAGCAGGCAAGGTGCCTGCCATATACATCTTGGGTATCAAAAGCAGCTTTCCAGCTACCACTTGGATCACACTCTAAAAGAATGCCAAAGATTAGGAGTTAATACCACATTAGCTGCCAATAAATTATGGCTAATTGCCTTCTTAGCTTGGTTCCCTTTGTTGTGCTTGTTTCTGTCTGGATTCACACTGAAACAGGAGGTACTCCATGAGGACTAATTGCCATCAATAAAAAGTAACAGAATACTTGCTTCCAAATTACACACTTTTCTCTTTTCTGCAGAGCCTGTAAAACAGTTGTGTGTCCCGAAGCCAAGGGAGTGTGTTTGCATGGCAATGAGCAAAGATCAGTATTTAAGTTTGTGGCACATGTGAACTGTATCAGAGGAACAAGAAAAGACAAAGGGCTGTAAAATCTAATAAGTCATTATTGTTTAGTAAGAACTCAGCAAACCAGATCTTATACTGGATTTCAGAGCCCTCTCCAGAGCACTTTCTCAGTTTAACTTTGTTCTCAAAATCAGTTAGACTGCCAGTAGCTCTGTTTGTTTTCAGGTGTTGTAGGGTGGACTTATAGGAAATTATATACACATGTAAACATACAGATGTAGTTCAAGACGTGTCAATAACATGATACTTGGATGTTAGAGGTATTGGGGGTTTTTAGGTATTTTTGTGATGAATAAGTCAAAGGTTTTACAGTTTGCCTCGTTACTGGGATATTTTTAACACTACATCAAAAATGCTACTGAAAAATATAACTATTGGCCAAATTAAATTAACCTTATAATTTTGTATTTACTGAGAGAGAGCTTGTGAGGAGCCAACTTAGTTTTGATTTGCCTCACCAATGGTTGTTGGAGGCGTGTGGAGGAAGGCTGCTTGTGTGCCACATGTAGGAGGTAGCTGGAAGAAGCCTTGTCTCTGGGAGGACTTTGCCTGGCAACACCTCAGATGGGACAGGCAGTGGGAAATGCTGAACTCCCTACAGGGCCTTCTCCCATCAGATGGCCAAAGGTTGGACTGGGTCAAAGGTCTCCTGTCAGCAGGCAGGCTTTGGAAAGAGCCAGGGGCCTAAAAAATAGCTGAGTCATTAGCTGTCGGGACTTCTCGAAACTTGGACTTCGAGTATGTGCTTTTGGCTTGGGGCTTTTTGAGACTGTGCTTTTGCTTTTGAGGTTCGGTGATTCAAGGGGCTTTTTCAGACTTAGTTTTAAATTGAGGCTTTTGAGTCTTGTGGTCTTGCTTCAGCTTCAGCTGACTGAGGTCTGCTTCTTCCCTTGCCCTTTCCCTTTTGGCTGTCCTGCCCTCGC